>VDFB02154246.1:0-28323 GCA_007258455.2 Sequoia sempervirens | reverse complement strand
TAAATAGTTGGATAGGTTTCTTGTCTCCTATTTTTGGGTTGGCGAAGGCTTGGTTACTAGATCTGAAATTCTTGACTGGAGAGGTTATGATCATTGGCCCATTAAATTTTCAGCTTCTTCTTTTACTATTCCTAAGAATCCTCCCTTTAAATTTTAGCTTATGTGGCTTCGGTATTCTTTGTTGTATGACTTAGTGGCTAAGTGGTGGAGAGAGGGAGCCCCTACTTATGGCACTGCTATGTTCTTTATTAAGAAACTTCAATATGTCAAATATCACCTTAAGAGATGGAACACATTCTGTTTTGGTAACCTTCGATCCAAGAAGAGGGATGCTCTAGATCGTCTTGTTGTGATTACTTTCCAAATTTAGGATAATGATTTCTCGGATGATCTTGGAAGAGCAGAGTCCCAGGAAGTACATAATGTGGAAGAGTGGGAGCTACGTGAGGAGATTTATTGGAAATAAAAGGCTCAAATTGATTGGCTCCAGGAAGGGGATAGGAATACTGCCTTTTTCCATCATTCTATCGAGGCTCGTCGTAACAAGGGGTACATTTCTTCTCTGGTCACTTCTGAAGGTCTTCAGATTTCTTCTCTGTCGACTATATCTCGTGAAGCTCGTCAATTTTACTCTGCTCTATTTTCCAATGATTCCCCTACTGTTGTTGAGGAGGAGAATTTGATCCTTTCTTGCATTCCCTCTCTGATCACTAATGTGATGAATGAGTCTCTCACTCCTTTGATTTTGATGCTTGAGTTAGAAGAGGTTGTGTTTGGGATGAACAAAGGTAAAGCTCCTGGCCTAGGTGGCTTCCCTATTGAATTTTTTTAGGAGTTTTGGGATATTATTAATTTGGATATGTTGGAAGTTGTTTGTGAATCTCTTCGTAGTAAGTAGATGCTTCAAGCCATGAATTCTACTTTCTTGGTTCTTATTCCCAAAAAGGAAGGTGTTGATAAGCTTGAATTTTTTTGACCTATTGCTCTTTGTAATGTGGTATATAAGATTATCACTATATTGATTGTAGAGAGGCTCAAATCTTGTCTTCCTATTGTGATCTCTGAAGAAAAAGAAAGTTTTGTGGCTAGCAAATAAATTCTGGATGGCGTGGTGGTGGCTTCTAAGTTTATTCACTCTATGAAAACTTCTAAGGAGAGAGTTATGTTCATCAAATTATAAATGGCCAAGGCTTACAACATAGTCAAATGGATTTTTCTTTAGAAGAGTCTCTTAGCTTTTGGTTTTAGTCCAGAATGGGTGAGTTGGACCATGAGTTGTGTTACTTCTTCATCTTTCTCATTTATTGTGAATGGAGAACCTTCAGAGCCTTTTAGTGTTTCGAAGGGCCTTTGCCAAGGGGATCATCTCTCCCCTTACTTGTTTATTATTATGGTTGAGGGTCTAGGTTTTTTTCTTAAGTTTAGTGCTTCTTAGGGGTTGATTCATGGATGGTAATGGGGCAATGGTTTGCCACAACTCTCACATCTGCAATTTGTGGATGACACTACTCTTATGGGATTGGCTCGTCTTCAGGAAGCTGAATCTTTTAGGCACGCCTTGGATATTTACCTTGTTGCTTCAGGTCAGAAAGTTAATGAGCATAAATCTTCTATTTTATTCTTTAACACTCCTCTGGCTATTCAGAGGCGTATTGCTGAAATTCTACTATTTAAAATTGGGTCTCTTCCCTTTGTTTATTTGGGCATTCTGCTTTCTATTGGTAGACACCCTAGGTCCTCTTGGTAGTTTTTTCTTGACAAGTTGTGTTAGAAGGTTAACCATTGGAATCACCGTTGGCTATTTGTTGCTGCTCGTTTGACTCTCCTAAAGTCGGTTATTCAAGATCTTCATATCTATAGGTGTTTTGTTTAGGCTGCTCCCATGTACTTTCTTCAGGAATTTGATGCTCTCTCTCGACAATTTCTTTGGAATGGTAATTTATCAACTGCTAAATGGAGCCTTGTTAAGTAGGAAACTGTGTGCAGACCTAAGGAAGAGGGTGGCCTTGGCTTACGCTCTACTATTTTGAATGGGAAATGTGTTGCTAATTTATATTGGTGTTGGTGTTCTAGCCAAAATCAGCTTTGGGCTTGTATTCTCACCCATAAGTATCTTAAAGATGTTAATGTGTTTGGTGTTCCCCACTTTCCTTTGGTTGGAAGTGCTTCTATGATCTAGAATAATTTGAAATTGGGGGCTTAGTTGGCTAAGAATGGTCTCTTTTGGATCTGTCATTCGGGATCACAAGCTCTTTTTTGGCTGGACTCGTGGGATGGTTATCCTCCTATTCTTTCTACTCATCCTCACCTTCAACACCTTTGTGATACTTTTAAGTTGTTGGATGGGATATTGTAGATCATTATAATATTTCCCATAATTATGGGTTCGTTGATCATTTTCGTTGGAAACTTCCTTCTGAATGGCCTCCAGGAGGAACTACGGAAGATAGGGCAGAGTTGGCTCAGATTTTGGAGTCTTGTGAGTGCTCAACCTTGGGTGCGAATGATATTTTGGCTTGGGCTAGCAAGGACTTTTTTGGTAATTTTTTTGTATCTGGTGGTTATGTTGAGCTTGTGCGGTATACTTTTGGGGACAGTCAGGTTTCTTGGTCAAAGCAAGTTTAGTACAAGTTTTCATGGCCCAAGTGCAATTTTTTCTTGTCGTTGGTGATCCACAATTGATGTCTTACTTGGGATAATTTATGCAAGTGTGGTTTTTAGGGCCCCTCGTTGTGTGTGTTGTGTCACAATCATGAAGAGAGTGTCTCTCATCTCTTTTTTCAATGCTCCTTCACTAGACATATTTGGCATTTGTGGTGGGATGTGTGGAATCAAGCTTGTTGGAATGTCTCTTCTTTGGCTAAATTTTTTGTTCGATGGGGCAAGGCCCTAATCAAAATTTATTTTCTTCAGGTTGCTTGGACTATTGGCCCTTCTTTTATTCTTTGGCATATCTGGTTGGAGAGGAATCATTAGATCTTTCAAGATGTGTTGTTGGGGACCCACCACTTGTGTGGAAAAATTTGCACTCTTTGGGGAAAACTGTTTCGGCTAAGTGTGACCTAACGGAGGTTGTGGATCTTGGTGATGTTATTTTCTACAACTGTCTCCATCTTCCTCCTCCATAAGGCTAGCTCATGCGAAATAGATGCAAACACCCTCTTTGGAAGATAAATAGGGTGGGGAGGTGGAGTCCTCCTTCGCTAGGCACTTTGAAAGTTAACACGAATGGGTCTTTGCAGGGCAACCCTGGTCCTATTGGCATTGGTGGAGTTGGTAGGGATAGCTCGGGGACTGTTTAGTTTATTTTTTCTATTTATAAAGGCCATATACTAATAATTTAATGGAGGCTCTTGTTATTTTATATGTGGTGGAGTGGGCTTCTTCTCTTGGATGGAGCAGGCTCATTTGTGAATCTGATTTGTAGGTGGTGGTGCATTTGTTGACTCGACAACATTCTGAGGCTATTAGTTGGAAGTTAGTCTTGGTGGTTAACCGAATTCTTCATTTGTGTGATTCCTTGGATTCTATTACTTTCACTCATATCCCTAGGGAGTGGAATGGTGTAGCAGATTGTTTGGCCAAATGGGCCTCTGATCAAATGCAAAATTGGAATATTGTGGATAAGGGTCAATTACCTCTTGGTTTGTCTCATGAGTTAGATCACTTAGTGGATCTTGATAGGGTTGTTTGAGGCCCTTGCTTTGTATTTCTTCTTGTTTGAAAAAAATTTCACCCCTCCTTTATTTCAAGAGTTAAGGTAGTCATAATCCTTCTACTCATAATCCAATACACACTATAGGGTTAGAGCATAGCATAAACTGATATTGAATTGACCAAAAAAATTCTAATGAGACCCCTTATCTTTTTTGTCTATTTTTGTCCTCGTCTTCTTATGATATAGAAGTATGTTTGGATCAAGATACTAAAACTTATATATCTCTATCCATGAGCATGTCCTCCTTCTCAAGCTTCCAAAGATTAGATTTTATTCTTGATAACTTTATTTCTATCCTTGATGTGCTTGTTATTTCTTCTTGCTATAAGATATTTTTATACAATTTCCTACTCAATCCAAGATTATTATAAAAATCCCTTGTCCCAAACACCTAGAATCCAAGGTGATTAGTCTTTGATACCAAATAAAAATAAGCAAAGGCGTAGAATACACATCCTACACTAATATATGAGAGGAACTATGTGCAAAACTTATACAAACCATACAATTATAAGGAAATATAAACAAAAACAAGCAATATACCATAACATAATGAATTATGTGGGGAAAACCATTTCGACAGAAAAAATACACTCCAAAGAAAATTAATGTATTATTTAATAATCAAAGGTTACAATACACTTGCAAAGTCCAAGCTATTATTGGAGTATCACCAACTAAAAATCTAGAGTAATTTTGGTAGGATAATAATACCTATAAAACTCACTATCACAAAACCTCCATCTCATATTCCTAATAAATAGAAGTAATAAAAAAACTCAAATGTTAATTTCAAAATCATGAGCTAAAACTATCCTAAAATGTGGTGCCCAAATACCTAGTTAGAAAACCAACTCCCAAATCCCAAGATGAGATCATAGGCTACAAATAGCATATTCTTTTCACCTACCATAAGTTCATCATAATCCACTGATCAACTAGAGTGTTTTATTTTTAGCTTCAATATCTCCATTAAAAGATGGCTTATGACACATCAAAACATGTGTCATAAGTTGATCAATACTTGTAACCTTCTCTTAGAACTCTTTTTATGTGTCTTAGATGTTTTTCCATTTCCAATTTGGGAGGCCCAACTCCTAGAGGCCATAACTTCTAATCCAAGAATATGTTGGGGACAAATTCTAAAGTTGTAAACTTAAAAATATCTATGCAACTAGAAGCAATGTTGAACAACCTACAATTTTTATTTTGGCCAAAAATCAACTCTATAACCTAAAAAATGAGTTTTTTTGCTTTATATCCTAAAAATCATATTTTTGTAATCTTAACATTAGGAGCAAGGTTGAGACACATTTATTAATAATTTATCCTTTTGGATGGACCATATAAAGTTACAAAATCTTTTTGTATATTTTTCTCTTGTTCATTGAAGAGGAAGGTGGATTGACCAATGATACCATGATGTGTATATAATATTTTATTTAGAGGTTATAATCCACCTATGTAGTAACAATCATTAAGTGGTAATATTAGTAATTTTTATTAAAAGTTGGAAATGAGAATGTTAATTTCTAAGAAAATCATTGCAGTTGTCTCACCTTGAATTACAAATAGTAAGCAAAAGTATCCTCAAAGGTGCACTATAGATCCCTTTTCGATTGTGTCTAAAATTATACAATAATTAAATTTTTGAAAGTGTAACTTTTGTTAATTAAGTCTCAAAAAATATGTTATATCTACTTGATGACTCAAATTCATGTCTAAAATTAGTTGCACTCAATATTTGGAGATGTGAGGGTATATCCAAGTTTCTATTTTGATTGTTGTAGCAACCACCCCTCAACTATTACTATCTTTTTAATAACTAGTTCTTACTTAGATGACCAAGCATCTTCCATCTAACTTAGAAGTTTCAATTTCAAAACTTTACCATCATGATGACAACTCTACACCACCACTAATATGCTTACACTAGAAACTAGTAAGCTCCCAGATTCAGGATCATCCCTAGATCCTGACCTAAACCTTGATGTCTCATTCGTGATGACCCTAGCTACATATCTTTTTTGGGAACCAAAATATTTTTAGTTCATACACCAATGATAGAGATATTTCAACCTCTCCTCTTAGATAAGATCTCTAATCTCTCTTTTAAATGACTAGTAATTAAGCTTATGCTGTTAAATTAGACTAGTTGCACTAGAATGATAACAACACATTCCAATCAAGTGTTGGTTCATACCAATCATTAGTGTATGAATAGACACAAATTTACATAGGGATCATATCACTCCATAATCCCAAGTTCACATAGTGATTGGCTCAAGAAAACATCAATTATATATAAGGTGACTAGATCATACACATCATAATTACAATAGTGACTAGCTCATATACACATCACAAGTATAATAGTCCTATTTCATATGCACATCACATGTACAATAATGACTAGCTCATATTGGTGTAGCTCAACAATTGAGAATCCATAGGATTGCTAATTTTTGCAACCAATTAACTTTTGATTCTTTTTGGATAACATAATAACAACTACATAATAATAATTAAATCTCAAATTTTATTAAAAATCAGTTTTCCTGCAACATACATGAAGATACAAGATTTCAAATTTGTAAAACAATGTTAATCCTGCAACAACTATCTATAGGAGAGCACATGCAACTTCACATATTTTGAAAAATCATCTGTAGGAATAAAAAAGTCCGCTCATAACTCTTCACAATAGAAAAATGCACCTCACATTGAATTCCATGAAATTCATCTTCCCGACAACAAAGTATTGTTTTCCCTTTCCATACAATCTTCTTTCACCTCTTCTTCATTCTTTTTCCTACAAAAATATTCCTTGGCAATCTGGGCGTGGGTTTTTCCATCCTCCTGCAATCAAACTTCAAATCCCACTCTTTCACCTCTTGGACATGGGTTTTTGTTTTTCTGGTAAGAGCCTTCAATTGCATTTCAAAAATTGTCTTCTTGCTTCTCAATCCACTCTCCCCACTCCCTCAATGCTTGCATTTCCATTTTCTCAACAAGGCATTTTCAAAATTCAAGAAATGGAGTTACAAATTGCATTAAATGCCCACTCACAGGCCTGGGCATGGGACTTTGTCTTTGTTGAAAATCAGCAATATACATACAAAATATAAATGATTACTAAGAAAAATAAATTAACCATTTGATTTTTCTCCCACCCAACATCAAACCATATTGTATCAAAGGAGTTGAGGATTTAAATAAAATGTGCCTACAAGAAAAACCAAAACAAAACAAAAATTCAAATAAACATTTTTTTGGTGTGCAGGATTGCCCATGCACCCAAATGCTCATGCATCACATACACACATCACAAGTACAATAGTGATTGGCTTAAGTATACATCACATATGTTTAGTGTGAATGATCCACGCATGCATTACATATTCAGATAAAGATCAATTGGCTAAGTGGAAATGGATGTGACCTATTGTGTGCATCATCCCACTACCTGGTTCACAATCACATAAGCATGTAAATAGATCTCATATGGAAAATAAATTTTGGCGCATCCCATACTATGCCATGGGTCCTATCCTTTTCCCAATCCACTACCATCTACAATAACAATCAAGCATCACATACTACTTGATGTCATCATTGAAAAGGGAATAAGTATAACAATATGCACAATGCCCAATGCCATTTACACAAGTACATAATGATTGGCTAACATATACATAGTACACATCCATAATAAGTCACTAATAGCTTCCCTTTTAGTGCATCCCAACTATAAAAGGAATGTTGGTGCATCTAGTATGATATTGTGGGTCTCATCCTTTTTCCCAATCCTCTATAACAAATGTGATGATGGAAAAGTATCACATACTAATTATGATCATCATAGGTTGAGAAGCGGGTATAAAAAATATCACATAAGGTTATTAATAAGATTCCCACAACCCACTAAGCCTTTGAGTTGTTAGATACCAATGTCTATTGCCCCTAGGCCATTAGTGACAAGTTTGTCCAACCTAAAAGGGGGTAGTACCAAACATATATCACCACATGTCCTTGGTGATATTTTGACTAACCCCTTCACAACATAGGTAGCCCCTAGAATTAGTCACCTATGTGCTATTGGTGAAAATCAACTAGATCTAAAGATACAACGGATAGTTCCAAACATCTATCACTTGCACAACATTGGTGATAGCCAACTAACCACTTGTATCATAACATGGATAGCTCCTAGCATCATCACATATGTGCTACTAGTGAAATTCATCTAATACTCAATATATATTGGATAATTATAGGCATCCATCACCTACACGATAATAGTGACAACCAACTAACCACTCTAATATTAGACAAGTAGTTATGACATGTGGGGAACTTGTAGCCATGTAAACATAATCTAAATGTCATAGAGGTTCCTAAGTATTGGTCAAATGGACCTAGATATGTATGTCACAATTAAGTGATTCACAAGCCTATACATAGATTCCTATAGATCTGGGGTCAAATTTTATAAATAGAAAAGAATCACATTGAACCCACATGAATGGTCTTTGCTCAATAGGTAAACATAAAAAAATTATGACTTTAAAGTAATGAAATCCACTCACTTAATTCAAATTATTATCCAAATCACACTAATTCTAAAACATTATATTTTCACTTTACTATTTAGACAAAAGGAAGTACTACTATTAGTTATTTTTGTTGTAAATAGGTGTTTTACTATCTAGTTCACTTATAGGTCTTATTTACATGTTAAGTTTACATAGGTCGTAGGAATCTTTGTAGAAGTCTTACGTGTCATGTGATCTTATCTTACCTTATCATGAAATTTAATGCTTGTGCCCTAGATCATTTAATAATTGTTGAGATAGTTCTCATTGTACAAGATTAAGACACATGTCACGATCTTGTCTAATCGTATCTCAAAACCTTGCCTTTATAACCAAGGAATATTATGTGCATGTAATATTCAATCAATAAATCTTGCATCCTTAATCATAGCAAGATATTCTTGTCATTTATCACTTGTCAAAGATATTTTGGTTTGGCAATTGAACCTTGGGTGGTAGGAGTTCACATTTAACTCCTACATGGTATTAGAACTCCAATGTTGTAGACTCCTTTCTAGATCTAAGGGACATATTTTAGCTTAAAGAATTTGTTGGGTGTAATTTGTGATTTCAAGGACCTCACAATTGAATCTAGAGCATGAAAGAAAGTCAAATTTGACTTTTGTTTCATCAAAATCTGACATATAGGGCCAAATATATAAGGGTTTCAAGTTGGCTAAAGGTTACCAAATTCTAGAGGTATCTAAATTTTTTAAGCATTTTAAGCCAAAAAAAAAACTTTGCCATCGCATTCTAAAGTCCTAAAAACTGGAAGATACTTGTCAAATCATCAAAATTAGACATTTTGTCTAGAGGGCATCAAAAATTTATTTTGCATGGTTGACATATCTCGTATTATTGTACAGATCTATACGGTCTAGTCGTACCATACAAATTCATCATGTTGTAAGGCGCTGGAACGGTATAGTCTACAATTGAGTGGATATTCTGGTATTAACAGTGTATTCTATGTCAATTTGTGAAGGTTGTCAATGTGGTACTTTAACGGGATCAAGTTTCCACAGTCCATAATAATCAAGTGCTAATATTTCTAGATTGAAATTGTGTGAATTTTTGTATCAACGTTTTGGATCACACTCCATGATCCATCATTAGGAAGATATGCAAGCAAAAAGAGATAAGAATGAAAGAAGATAACAGACTTAGTAAGCTAAATAGGTGAGGAGAGGAGGACAAGTTGAGAACTGACAAGACAAGAGAATAAAATAATAAATATAAAATATAACCAAAAAATAAGAAGAAAATATAATATTTAAAGAGAGGGAAAAAGAGAAAATAAGAGAATAAAAAGAGCCAAATGAAATACCACAAAGATAAAATGTTTAATACCATAATATTAAATGATAATATTATGATATTAAATATTAACAAGAAAGTAAAAAGAAAAGAAAATTAAAAACAAAAAACCAAACACAAATTGAAAGAAATGAAAAAATATATATAAGAGAAGAAAAATTCCAATAAACAAAAGATACAAATGAAACTAAAAGAAATTAAAAATTAAAAAGAACAAGAAAAAAAACTAAAATGTAAATATAAAAGATAAGATTGAGATAAACCAAAACTAAAATGAAAATAAAAAACAATAAAGAAGAAATAAAACCAAATAGCTCACAAAAGAAAATCAAAATCAAAATCAAAATCAAGAGAAAAATTAAATCACTTAATACCAAAATAATAAGTAAAACATTGAAACTAAGAACGAAACCACAATACGGAACAAAATCACAAAATAGAAGAAAGGAAATCCAAAAACTAAAAGGGAAGAAAATTTAATCAAAGTCACAACATTACCAAAAAAATATTAATTAAAAGATTTTGAATTAAAGTTTATGTTTGTCACTTGGTTTGTTGGAGCGCTTGGTCGCCATTTGGTTGTTGTATGCTTGTAGCGGCTGGTCGTGGGGTTTAAATCCCCACGGTCACCCCTCAGCTGGGGACTTAAAGCCAAGGCAACGTGGCTTTGTCAGCTGCCTACTTTTGTAGAAAAAGAAATCTACTGCCAAGTTTAATGTTAACAAAAGAAATTGCAGTGTTATCAGCCGGTGAAATTGTTTTGTTTTATTACTATTACTTACAAAGTGTTGCAATTTCATTTTGAAATTTTTCATTAGGTAGATTGCTCACATTTGAATGAATAAATATTGGAGTTCTCAGTTGATCATTCCATATATCATTATATGAAGAAACATACCGATTATTTCTAGGCATGTCAAGTAAACATTCTACAGATTTGGTAGATGTAACACAACAATTAGGTTTTCAATATTTTAAACAATCAACAAGAGCACAACAGAGTGAAAATTGAAAACAAAAATGTTATATGAAGTGGTAAGGTTGGTATTAGATTTATATAATAATGTTTTAGTTTGCAAATTTTTAAAATGAAGAGTCCATCAAACAAGTATTTTGGCTTCAATTTTTATATTTGAAAAATAAAAATTTAGATGCAATTAATGAATAAAAATTTATGGGGAATAGTGAATGAGAATGAAACACCACTTACAAATGCAAATAAGTTATTGAAATGACATAAAAGAGAGGACAAATTCAAAGTTATTATTGGTCTTGCCCTTTTCAACACTGAATTATATCAAGTAAATTTATCATAAAAAAATTGGGATAATTTGAACAAAATGTTTGGAGCAATGGATTGTTGTCAAATAATTCGAGGGATCTATGATTTGAGAGTTCAAGGAGATGGTAATCCAAGAACTCCAAAATTCAACTCAAGAGCTACATCTTTCTAAGCTTATGAACCAACTCGATGGAGTTACACTTGGTTTATGATTTATTTTTTCAAAGAGAAAGCTTTTAAAGAACATGTATTTGTTTGTTTCAATCAACATGTCTTGTTGTGTGGAATGTAAACCTTGTAGGAGGATGTTGGAATCTTAAGGTTTACATTAATAAAATCACCTTAATGACATGTTTATTTTTGTTATTAAATAATTAGCTACATTCCCATAAGGTAGCAGTTCAAAAAGTTATATTTGAAAGACTTTATAAAAACCATATTATAATACATTCCCCAATAAACTCTCAATAATATAATATTATTCATATTTTTATTGTGTAAAATGTAAATGCTCTTATTTTTTCATTAACAATTGTCCAATTATACAGAATTCACTTAATCTTTTTCGGGCTACTATTGATATCAGATACTACCTTCGCCTCTGCAATTCAATCCGCTCGATCTTCATATGGGTTTCGAACTAAGCCCTACTATTCTAAAGGGGAAGGCGGTCAATTGAATTTACCTATACTATTCACTGGCTTTGAGGTAAGCGGGGGAACCCCTCAACGATGGTATCACGCTTTATACATCCATACTAGATGTTCATTCTTGTACCTCGCCTTGTGAAGCTGTGGGATCTACTAGTTCTAGGTCATCAAGGTAACAAGGTCCTACCCCGCTCGAACTAGAGTTCCCACTACCCGCAGCGGCGGACCCCACCATCCAAGGCCGACCCCACCGCCCAAGGCTCCACCACCACCCTAAGCTTCGCTACCGACCTAAGGCCCATCTCTATATCCTCCCCCCCTAGCAGGCGGAGCCAACCCCACCACCAGCCCTTCGGGACCGACCTGAGGCTACTCAACAATAATCTACTTCCCCTCCCACGAATATAATCTACCTCCAAGTAGGGGGGCCTGGGTGAACCAACCCCACCCCCCCCCCATTATATTTCCATATGGTCGGTGCCGAAGGCTGTCTTAGGGCATGGTCGGTGGGGTTGGATACGTATTCCCATTTTTACCATTCCATCTATGCTATGCAGCAATTGTCTGTCTTGTTGATTTTCAATTTTTATGTTGCTCAAAGTTTTGCTTTAGAATGATTTAGTATTATTTTTATTCACCTTCCCATGTCTATCCCCCAGATGTTATCATATGTTGCTACTAAAAATATTGACAAGGACAATTACTCTATCAAAAACAATAATAACATTAATAATAAAAAATACAACAAACAAAAAATAGACTACAATTGCAAAAAAAACAAATTCTTTCCAATTTTGATTGATACGTAGTTCTTTCGCTGTAATGTAGCAAGTTGCATGCATCACGTTGAGAACTACGCAGATCTTGAGGCCACGATGGATACTTACACTCAAAAGCTCAAAAACATAATAGAGTCGGGATGAGTTATGGAAGGAATCGATAACCTGTATTGGTGCTTTTAAGAAAAGACCTCCAATGCAACCCTATTGTAATATTAAGGTTAACTATACTAATTGCAAGGATTGATCTTCACTTCATGCTCCTAGACTAGACTAATACATAATTTGATTGATTTAAAAGATTTTATTAGGTGCTGAGATAAACAGTAAATTAGAACACTATAGTTTTCAAAATGCACTTACTACCACAATTCTGAAAAACTGCTACTTTGGAAGGTAGAAATCTTTTGCAAATTGTTAAGATTTTAAGATTTTACAGTTCCATGCAAAAAAAAAATTGCCACTCTTCAAAAACATTTTGTATTTTTTTCAAGAAAACGCTGAAAAAATGGCACGCCATCTAAATGTATTCCCAAAATTGATGTTGTTTCTGGATGAGTGACTTTAAGGGTAGGTCCCCATGCGGCTGCTTAGCTTATTTTGGCTAGCAGCCACTGTTCAACTTATTTAGGAGTTATTTGTGGAGCTAATGGCCCCGTGAATGTTTAATTTTTCTGCTTATAAGTAGTCAGCTTAAATTTCTTTTGTACAATAAAAAATTAGAAAAAGAAAAATAAAAGCAAATATTAAAAAAGAGAAACAAATTTGTGGAGCCACATGGATTTTTAGCAATATGCAGTTGTTGCTTATTTCCAGTCCCCCCCTTTTTTCACAGCTTATTTTCAATTCCTAAACAGTAGTTGCTTGTTATCACGGAATCTAGCAGCGCTCATTCCATGGATAACCCCCCTACGAAACTTGTCTATTTCCTAGGATTCGTGAAGTTCAAGCATGCAAAATGAGGTGATTTTCATGCCACCTCGAAATGCGTTCCAAAATCTCAAACTTTCAGTTTAAGCATCCCCCTGTGTTCTCCTTGCGAAGACCTTCGAAACGAGCCCTTTCACGAAGTCCCACCGTTCGTACTTGGTTAATTGTGAAAAGTGCAGTTGCACTGAAAAAGTATGCTCCTGCTCATAAGCCAAAAATTGGCTAAGTATAAAAAGTGCAGGGGCGTTGTTTTTCAACGCCCCTACATAAAGGTGATTTCTTTCAAAGTGTAAGAGCACTGAAAAAGTACGCTATTACACTTTTTCTCCTGACTTAGTCTTTTTCTTGCCTCTGCGCATTTCCTCATGCGTTTTGCATTTTTCGTTCATCGTGCCACTTTTTGTGCCTAAATTAATTGCTCGATGTAATGTCCCCTTCCAGTTGACATCTCTCAGCTCTTGAGATTAGCCTATTATGTGACCCTCGTAAGCTGATAGGGTGGATAGAGGGTCTGGTTGAGGCTTGGCGTGGCTTCAGTGGGCAGAATCATTTAGCTTGACTTTCGTTCGGAGTCGTTTGGACATCATTTGCTTGACTTACTATTTTTAGTAAGTAGAGTCACTTAACAGAGCACCCTTGCTATTTTTAGCAGTATGGTTTGGTCGTATGCTGATTCAGTCACTTATCATCTCGCTTCAGACGATTCATTTTTTGGACCTGTTTTGAGAGAGATATTAATATTTGTTTGCTAAAATAAATATTAATTAATTAAGGGCTTATGTTATAAAATTATAATATAATTAAATGTTATAACTTAAGTGACTTAAAGGAAGGGGTCGACCAACATGAAGAAGGGGCCACTTTTTAATTATTAATTATAATTAAAAGTGCGTGCAAACTATGGAAATATTAAAAGTGAAAATTCAACTTTAATTAAATGATGCTTTTTGGAGAGAAGTCGACCCTCTTGAAGAATATAAGGTTTTCACTTGTGAAGAAACATCATTATGTTATGAAATCGAATTTTTGCAAATTACTTCTTCAGAGAACAAAGCCTAGGGTTCCAGTTTTCATTCTGCATTGGAGAACGAGCCATCTTCAGTGTCTACAGTTTAGAGACTGTGAAATATCAGCTGATTTATTGCACGTCAGAGAGAGCTTCATCCAGAAGTTATTACAGAGCCTATTCAGAGGATCCATTTGTCCAGAGATTAATCCAGTATCATCAGGGGAAGAGAAAACCATTAGTGGCTGGTTTAGTTTTTTTATATCTGGCACCTATTTTCAAACTGTACGGAATTCTTATTTGCTGCAACTGGGGTCGTACCATCAAGTACAAGGCCGTACTTTTCATCTAGGGAAAAGTGCCTTCCCTTTTGGCTTTCTGACTTCATCAAATGAGGCGCCTATACCTCTGGGTTCATTAGCAATCATCTGGCAGAGGGAGAAATTGATTTTATTGATAGTCGTACCATTTCATCATCATCCCAGGCAGCTGCAACCAGCAAACCAGGTTTTTGAATAATGCAAATCAGCTTTGTATTTTGGTCTGCATGTTAGGTTTTCAATATTGTAATTGCTGAGGAAGAATAATACAATTAATAGCTATTGATTCCAGAGTCTATTTGTGTTAGTTTTTACCTTATTGTATTTATCAGAGATTTTTGTATCATTTCCTTCAAAAATTGCATTTTATCTCTTTATGCAAAAAAACACAAAAAAAATCATAACACTCAAAAAACAAGCAATTTCAGAAACAGTGAGAAAACGAGTCTCTACAGTGGTATCAGAGTGGTTTCCTACCAGCTTGAGGGTTTGGGATTCTTATGCAGCCACAAGAGGTTGGGCCTCATAGATATTACACTCGCAGGAGAGCTTTGATTGACAGGGAACAGGGAGTGAATAGGCAGCCAGGTACCATGGCTAACAGAACAGAGATTCCTCCAAACCCTAGGGATGATGATGCAGAGGTCCTACACACTTTGAGAGATTTACGGACAGGTCAACAACAGGTAACTGATGTATTACAACAATTGACAATGGCGATACAGAGGATAGGTATGCTGAGGAGACCATCACCACGTCGTGACGAGAACAAGAGTGATGCAGGTTCACGAAGAGCACCTAGGACCGTTTCACAGATAGTAGACAGGCCTACCCGGCCTACTTTTGTGAGACAGGAGCATGATGAGGCTACTGCAGATGAGGAACCTGAGGGAATGTTCACTGATACTCTTATGGTAGCGAACAATGAGTGGGAGTTACTGACCCCAGAGGTCAGAGAGGATTACCTTTGATAGATTTCTCACACAGAGGAGAGAACATCATAGGAATCGACAGGATTGGAGGCCTAGACATTATAATAGTGATCTGAAGCATGCCACAAACAGACTCACTCTAGCTATGTTTGACGGTAGTGGCAAGGTCACAACCCAGGCCTAGATCAGTAAGCTGGATACCTTCCTCACATTGCGTCCCATGGCTTAGGAGGATGCTATTAGATATGCTATTTTGCATCTTGAGGGAGCAGCTTATGATTGGTGGCATCACGGGATGGTGACACTTCAGCATGATCGTATCACCACTTACCAGGAGTTCGTAGACAGGTTGGTGGAACGATTCGACAAGAAGGATCCTGAGTCTTATTTAGAGACTTGGCCCAGTTGCGACAGGTTGGTAGTTTGGAGTCCTACATAGGGGACTTCCAGTGATTGTCAGTAATGGTTCCCAATATATCAGAGAGGTGCCTAGTTGTGCTTTACATGGAGGGATTGTTGGAACCATTGAGAGGTTGGATCAAAGCATTTGATCCTTCTTCGTTACAGGAAGCTATGAAGAAGGCACGCAACATGGAACTTGCAGCACCATCCAGCAAGTTCAACTCCAAAAATACTTCTTCATTCAGGGACAATAAGGGATTCAATAAAAATAAGGAGAAATCTGATTTTAAAAGTGACTCAAAGGGAAAATCAGCAGCACCTTTGGATCGTGAGACTCTTAATGATTTGCACAGGAAGAAGCTTTGCTTCTACTGCAAGGCTCCCTATGATGCTAACCATGATTGTCCTTTGCGGCCTAAGGGTAAGGCCAATAGGATTATGTGGGCTTATTATGAGGATTCAGAATCTGAGAATTCTAAATAGCAGGAGAGTTCTGAGGAGTCAGAATCAGAGGCTTCAGAGCCTAAGGCGGAGGCAGAGTCAGGGCTCCAAATCCAGGAGGCACGGTTGTCTAGTATTCAGCAGGAGGGATCCTTCAGACTCCGTGGAGTTTTGGCTGGTCAAAAGGTTATCACCCTTTTGGACACAGGTGCCACCCATAATTCTATAGATGCCAAATTTGTTGAGAAACGTGGGCTCATAACCGAGGAGTTTGAGGGCATTTGGGTTAAGGTGGCTGATGGTTACACTCTCAGATGTGACCGTATGATTAAGGATCTCCCTTTTCACTTGAATAATTATGAATTCAAGGCTGATTATTACGTAGTGAATATGGGAGATATTGATTTAGTTTTGGGCATGAAGTGGCTTCATTCCCTTGAGGAAGTCACACTTCATCTCAAAGACATGGAGATTCGGTTTGATGTGGATGGGAAGACTCATATCTTGAAGGCCATTCGGGACAGTAACGTCAGGACTATTTCCTTCTGACAGATGGAGAGACTTATGCGTCATGACATGGTTGAGTGGGCTGCCGAGTGCACTTTGACACCTATACAGGAGGGACAACATAAGACAGAGTATCACCCTAACATTCAGCAGATCAGAGTTAAGCATGGGAAGGTTTTCAATGATATTCCACCAGGGAGACCTCCAGACAGGGGCATTGAGCACATCATAGAGCTTGAGGAGGGTGCTAAGCCCGTCATGATTACTCCTTACAGACATCCGAAGCGGCTTAAGGATGAGATAGAGAAGACTATCAAGGAGCTGCTTGCTATGGGTCACATTCGGCCAAGTAAATCACCATTTGCTTCTTCAGTGGTTCTAGTGAAGAAGAAAGATGGTACACTTCATATGTGCATTGATTACAGAGTCCTGAATAAGAGGACCATCAAGAACAGGTATCCCATACCCCGTATAGATGAGCTTATTGATGAGCTCCATGGTGCCTGTTACTTCTCGAAGATAGACTTGAGATCAGGATATCACCAGATTAGAGTCTGTGAGTAGGATGTTGAGAAGACTACTTTCCGTTGTCATTGTGGACACTTCGAGTTTGTGGTGATGCCATTTGGGCTAACCAACGCTCCAGCGACATTCCAGTCCACCATGAATAGGGTCTTCCATTCACATCTGAGGAGATATGTACTTGTCTTCTTCGATGATATTCTGATCTACATCAAGACTTGGCAGGAGCATTTGGCTCATTTGGATATAGTACTCAGCATTTTGGAGAGGGAGTCCTTATACACCAAGGAGTCCAAGTGTGATTTAGGGATGACTGAGTTGTTATACTTAGGCCATATCATCAGTGCAGAGGGAGTGCAGATGGATCCTGAGAAGATCCGTGCTATCGTAGATTGGCCTACTCCAGCGAACCTTACACAACTGCGAGGATTCCTTGGGTTATGCGGTTTCTATCGCAGATTTGTCAGTGGATATTCATGCCATGTAGCACCTATGATGGATTTGTTAAAAAAAAGTGCATTCTTTTGGACCCCTGAGGCACAAGAGTGTTTTGTGAGGTTCAAGGAGCTTATGACTACGTGTCCAGTGTTGGCACTACCAGATTTTACGAAGCCTTTTGAGCTTCAGTGTAATGCTTCTGGTGAGGGTATTGGAGCAGTGCTTATGCAGGACAAGCACCCGATTGTTTATGAGTGCAGAAAACTCAGAGGACTAGAGAGGCTTTACAGTATTTATGATAAGGAAATGCTGGCCATAATGCATGCCTTGGCCAAATTTAGGCAATATCTCGTGGGCAGTAAGTTTTGTATTAAAACTGATCATAATAGCTTGAGACATTTCCTGGGGCAGCGAGATTTAAATGACCGTCAGCAAAAGTGGGTGAGTAAGTTATAGGCATATGACTTTGATATCACCTACATCAAGGGTATCCAGAATGTTGTTGTTGATGCCCTCTCACCCCAGCCTTATCTGAGTTCTATGGTACATATTGCAAAGGACTGGAGGCATTTGATTGTGGCAGAGTATGCCAAGGATACTTGGGCATCTGGTATTGTTGAGGGATCTATGGTGCACACCAGGTACACACTTGTGAATGACTTGATCATCTACAAGAACATGATTTTCATGATCCCAGGATCTGAGATGAAGAGCACAATTATGCGAGCCTTTCATGATGTACCCACAGCAGGGCATTCCGGGTACTTCAAAACATATAGACAGGTTTGGGAAAGGTTTACATGGAAGGGTCTTAAGGAAGATGTTCTTCAATATGTGCGTGAGTGCCCTGTTTGTCAGTAGAACAAGCAGGAGAACACATATCCGGCAGGATTGTTGCAGCCACTTTTGATTCCTGATAGGAAGTGGGAATGCCTGTCGATGGATTTTATTACGGGCTTGCCTAAATCCCAGGGACGTGATTGCATATATGTAGTTGTGGATCGGCTAATGAAGTATGCCCACTTTTTTCTGATCACCACCACTTACACAACTACACAGGTAGCAGAGGTTTTCAGATTACATGGGTTGCCTCAGAGCATAGTTAGCGACAGGGATAGTCAGTTCCTGAGTCACTTCTGGCAGGAGGTGTTCAGACTTTGTGGGACCGAGCTTACACCGAGCACCAGTTACCACCCACAGACCGATGGTCAGATGGAAATAGTGATCAAAATGGGTGGAAGGCTACCTCAGGAATTACATTGCAGGGCAACAAAAGGCGTGGGTCAAGTGGATATATTTATGTGAGTATTGTTACAATACTACTTTTCACATGACCATTCAGATGTCCCTCTTCATGGCGTTGTATGGTTATGAGGCACCTAGTTTTCTAGATTTGCTACTAAGTGATAGTACAGTGCCTAGTGCTTGAGATTTATTGCAAGAGAGTCAGGACACTATGAGGGCTCTTAAGGAAAATATTGCTAAGGCACAGAATCAGCAGAAGCAGTATGAAGATCAGAAGAGGACAGAGAGATCTTTTGAGGTGGGAGACATGGTATATCTCATGATACAGCCCTATCGTCAGTCTACTCTTAGGAAGAGTGGATCGGAGAAGCTTAAGCTGCGGTATTATGGTCCTTTCAGGATTCTGAGGCATGTTGGAGAGGTGGCTTATGAGCTAGAGCTTTCGGTGGATAGTAAGGTCCACAATGTTTTTCATGTGTCACGTCTCAAGAAGGCGTTGGGACATCGTGCGGTACCTTCAGCAGCATTACCTCCCTTAGATGATGAGGGAAAGTTGATCTTAGTTCCCAAGTCGATCCTAGAATACAGAGAGAGACAGTTGCGCAGGAGGACTATCAGGGAATACTTGGTGAAATTGAGAGATTTACCAATGGAGGATGCTACGTGCAAGAGTGAGGACATTTTGTAGCATTCGGAGTTGAGATTGCTTGAGGACAAGCAATTTCAGGAGGGGCGGACTCTAATGTCCCCTTCCAGTTGGCATCTCTTAGTTCTTGAGATTAACCTATTATGTGACCCTCATAGGCTGATAGGGTGGATAGAAGGTCTGGTTGAGGCTTGGCTTGGCTTCAGTTGGCAGAATCATTTAGCTTGGCTTTCGTTCGGAGTTGTTTGGGCATCATTTGATTGACTTACTATTTTTAGTAAGTAGAGTCAATCAGTAGAGCACCCCTGCTATTTTTAGCAGTATGGTTTGGTCGTATGTTGATTCAGTCACTTATCATCTGGGTTCAGGGTAAGTGCACCAAGATGGTTCCCAAAAAAGGGGCTTAAGTGGCCACTTTTTTTTTGAAATCAGGAAATACTGACCTTGGACATGAAATTGAGGATAGCTACACTCAAAAATTTTAGATAGAACAAAAACAAGGACCGTAGTGCTCTAAGTCTACTTTCTAAACTACTAATTTATTTTGAAAATGGTTGAGATTAAGGTTCAAAAAGAGGGACACACACAAATTGTCGTTGTTTCTTCAGAAAAACATAACATAGCAACTCTTGTGTGACCGAGCATGGTGGACTTTTTTGTAGTATTTTTAAAATCACCTCGGGTCAAAAGTTAGATAAAGATGTAGTAAGGACTGATATTTTGATAATTTTAATGAATATATGATTTTATTAATTTTCTAAGGGCACTTCCTAAAAAGCAGAATTTTCCGCGTTCCCCTAAATTTTTGAAATTCAATACATTTTAAAAAAATTATTTTTTAAAATTGTAGAATGGAGTCTAGTTTCTAAAAAATGTAATTTATTTCAAATTTTGATGAACGGTTAATTTATAGCAAAAAAAAATACTCAAACATTGCTTTTTGAAGAAAAATGAACATACAAACAAAAAAAATTATGAATGAAAGGTTTAACATTGTTAGAAAGTGAAAAATTACATCGTTGGAAAGCTAATAAAGAACCTAACATTACCCATGTGTTCGATTTTCTTGATATTGAACCAGATGCAATCTTGATGGTGAGCACGAACCCGATTATGTAAAAATTTGTTGAATTTGGAAAAAACACATCTCTAGTCTTTGGGAATGCCCTCCAAGCCTTTGGGTTGGTATTCCAAGGCAAATACCAAAGCAAATTTACAAATAAAACAATAACGTGAATGCGTTATAACGCAAACGCGTTATTTATTAGTTTGGCCACAAAACTGCGACCATTTCGGTGCACTTACCCTTCAGATGGTTCGTCTTTTGGACCTGTTTTGAGAGAGATATTAATATTTGTTTGCTAAAATAAATATTAATTAATTAAGGGCTTATATTATAAAGTTATAATATAATTAAATGTTATAACTTAAGTGACTTAAAGGAAGGGGTCGACCAACATGAAGAAGGGGCCACTTTTTAATTATTAATTATAATTAAAAGTGCATGCAAACTATGGAAATATTAAAAGTGAAAATTCAACTTTATTTAAATGATGCTTTTTGGAGAGAAGTCGACCCTCTTGAAGAATATAAGGTTTTCACTTGTGAAGAAACATCATTATGTTATGAAATCAATTTTTTGCAAATTACTTCTTCAAAGAACAGAGCCTAGGGTTCCAGTTTTCATTCTGCATTAGAGAACGAGCCATCTTTAGTGTTTGTAGTTTATAGGCTGTGAAATATCAGCTGATTTATTGTTTGTCAGAGAGATAGCTTCATCCAGAAGTTATTACAGAGCCTATTCAGAGGATCCATTTGTCCAGAGATTAATCCAGTATCATCAGGGGAAGAGAAAACCATTAGCGGATGGTTTAGTTTTTTATCTGGCACCTATTTTCAAACTGTACGGAATTCTTATTTGCTGCAGCTGGGGCCTTACCATCAAGTACAAGGCCGTACTTTTCATCTACGGCAAAACGCCTTCTCTTTTGGCTTTCTGACTTCATCAAATGTGGCGCCTATACCTCTGGGTTCATTAGCAATCATCTGGCAGAGGGAGAAATTGATTTTATTCATAGCCGTACCATTTCATCATCATCTCAGGTGGCTGCAACCAGCAAACTAGGTTTTTGAATAATGCAAATCAGCTTTGTATTTTGGTCTGCATGTTAGGTTTTCAATAATGTAATTGTTGAGGAAGAATAATACAATTAATAGCTATTGATTCCAGAGTCTATTTGTGTTAGTTTTTACCTTATTGTATTTATCAGAGATTTTTGTATCATTTCCTTCAAAAATCGCATTTTGTCTCTTTATGCAAAAAAACACAAAAAAAAAATCAAAACACTCAAAAAACAAGCAAAAACAAGCAGTTTCAGAAACAATGAGAAAACAAGTCTCTACACTCGACTTGAGTTGGGTTTTTGGGTTTCCCTTTTACTTAAAAGTGTTTTATTGTTCCTTTTTCATTGTTCATGATCTTCAAACTTCATTTCTCCATGCTGGGCGAATTCTTCTCAAATTGCAAAATCACGTTTTTGAGAAATCTAAAGTTCCTCTCAAGCAAATTTTGCGTTTTCTCTTGGTAAGTTATTCTCCTTGCTTTATCTTCATTCTCCTTCATTCTTTTTGTATATATCTGGAGATTTACATATGAGTTTATCTTTGTTTTCTTCCCGCGCGTATTCTTTTTCTCCACTCATGTTTCTTGTTCCTGTGCGTTTTTCCTTGCTTCCTTTCCATCGCACTTTTGTGTGGCATCTTCCTCTTATCTTTGCACATTTTCCTGATACACCCTCATGCAAGGTTTGTTTTGGCTCGTTTTGGTGTGTTTCTCCTCTCCCACACATTTTTTCTTTCACTCTAATGTTTCTATTTTAGTGTCTTTCTACATAGCCCTTTCAACAATATTTTGGTGTAGCGAACATTGAAAAAACTCATGTTTTGTGAGTAAAGTAGCTTGGTTTTTGTTCACTTGTAAAAAGATGATTAAAGGAAAGTCAAATGCAATCCAATATAGGTCGCCAAATATTGACTTCATGCGTTTCATGCTTCAGAAACCCCAAGCACTGTTTTCAAGCATCATTGCATCTGTTTCGAGAATTATATCACAAAAGTAGAGGCGTTGAAAAAGTGCGCCCTGGCATTTTGGAATTTTATTCTAACACTAAGAAGTGTAAGGGCGCTATTTTTCAGCGCCCCTACATCAAAGAAAAAATTCTCCAAAATGTAAGGGTGATGAAAAAGTGCGCCCTTACACTTTTCACAATTTTTTCATGAAACGTTTCAAACTTGCCCAATTCAGTCTTGAACCTCACTCCTTCCATTTTGTGCATCGTTTTGCGTGCCTTGTCATCCACTCCACGTTTGCTCATCATCGTTGCTCGTTTTGCACATTCCCATGCTATTTAACGACTAATGTTTGTCCTAGCTCGACACTTTGTAGTCTCTTTTCAAAGACCTTCAAAGTTGAGTGATCAAAGTTTTAGTTGTTCTTGATGACTGCCAGTAAACCTCTGTCTTCTTCAAAAGCGAAAGGCAAAAAGAAGTATAAATATCAAGGTGTCTATCCGCCGACTGTAGTGGTCTCCAAGGTGGAAGAAATAAAAGACACAGAGGTTGGCCATCAAGACTTGGTTGATTTTGCAAAGCAAACAAAGTTGAAGCCTCTTCCTGACCCAATGAGAGCAATTGTACACAGTAACTTGCATTTGGTAGCTATGTTTCCTACTGCTGCACACAATACATAATTTGTCCTTCAAGTGGCATCTCATTACATCAGGGAAAGCCGAAGTGTGATCGATTCTTCTGGGCATGAGATTTGAAGACTCGACCCTGATTTCTTTGATATTGTGTTCAAGGTTCCTCAAATGGAGAAATACATTGACATCTTTATACAAAAAGCACAAGAAGTCTTTGACGCTGATCCCAACAAGGCTAAAACCCTAATAAATACTCAATGGTTTAAGAAGCCCAGACAATCTATTTCCAGATGGCCAAGGGACTCTTGCGAAGTGATTTCAAAGATGGCGTCAAAGATATGATCACATTTTTAAGAGGCTTACCAAAATCATCCACTTTTCATGATAGGATGTATGAATACATCAAGATTATAAGAAGGCAAAATGTGCACATTGATTGGGGCAAACAGATCAATGATGAAATACATGAGCAGCTGATCAATGTGCATTCCACATTGAAATTCTCTATGACTTCTTACCTGGTATACGCAGCAGCTATAATGAGACAATTCCCAGGTCTATCTACAAAAGGGAATCAGATGATGGTACCTGTGTACAGATTTTTCTATCAACTAGAATTGAAGGAAAGCTTCCATCACTTCAAGTGGGTTACAGATGCTTTCTTCGCACCTTTTCTTTTCAATTTTGATCCAACTCTTGAAAGGAGGAGGGTATCTGATGAGCCTTATAAGGTGGCAAGTAAAGTTGGATGCCTATTTTTTCAATTCCCAACGTTTACTTATTTGAGAGTAGGGTGCTACATTGGCTATCCTTACATGCTGCCACGTTATCCTTCGGATAAGTGGGTTCTCATGGAGACATGCAGACAGTTGATTTCAGTGCAAAAAGAATGAAGAAGTAACCACAAGTGTGGATTCAAGTTCTCACTGACAATTGGCAGATATACTATCCCAACTGTACAAAAAGTCAAGTCTGTTTATGCTGAAATGTAGATCATGACAATTAGGACCCACATGTATAGGTTTGATTTTGATTACCGAGATGTCAGAAAGAAATTGCAAAAGGGTCATCATCATCAGTACCGTTTTGAAGACATCTGGGTTGATTGTAGAGATGAAGAAGCCATTCGCAAAATGGATTATTGTAGGTTGACTGTTTAGTAGATCAGAGACCTTGATATTGCTGACCTACAAGAGGATTTTGCAGATCCTGGCGATATCATGAATGCTCTCTATGATGAACAAGAGGTTTCTAAAATGCCTTTGCCTGCAATTCAATGGTCTAGGAAAGAAATTACCAGCATGAGAGAGAGATTGAAGCCAATCCTAGCCAACACTGTAGAATGGTTACATAAGCATGGTTATGAAATGAAAAGTTTTAGAATAGATTCGGAAGGAGAAGAATCCGAAGCATAAGCTCGCCAATAGCAAGAATTCCGCATGAAAAATAAATCAAGGCCTATTCCCACTTCTTCACGAAGAGGTCCCAGGATCAAGTTTACTATTGGCAAGAAAGATACCCAGTCCGTCCAAGAAGGAGAAACCACAGAATCTAATCCATCTCGCTCTAAAGGTAAAAAGTCTATTCCAGAGGAGATAGATTCCGACAAAGAAGGTACTTCTAGTGATCAATCCGCTGAAGATGAAGATTCAATAGAAGCAGACTCTGATGCAGAAGAAGTTTCTGAAAGCGGGCAAGAATCTAAAGAAGATTCTGAAGAAGAATCTGAAGGTGAACTAGAATCGAAGAGACAAAAGGGTGATCAACATGAACCCAGGCATGATCAAGAAAGAACTACTCTTAAGAATGTAGTTGAGGAAATTCCTAGAACGTCATTGCCTGTGATTTCCAGTGTTCCTCATACCCCTCCAAGTTCAAGAACTCCTCCACCTCCTGTTCCCTCGTCACCCATTCCTACCACATGCATTCCTACAGTTGAGATATCCACTATTCTTGCAACATCAACCCCGCTTGATACTCCCTTAGTGACAAGCATTCATAGGGTTGATCTACTATCAAGTCCCCCATTGTCCATTCCTAGCCTGTCTTCACCAACGTATGATATCATTTCTGAAAATGAATTCAATCGTTTCATGAATGAGTCAATGCGTGATCAGCTCAATGTGCAGTCTACAGGAGCAATTATGACAGACACTTCTCCTATTGTTACAATACCCATGGTAACCTCAGATGTGACAATAACTTCAAAAGTGACGATGACAACTGAGTTGACAGTGAATCCAGAAGTTCACACCTCCTTTCTTCCTCCTTGGCTAATATCTCAAGTGTCGAAACGGAAGAAGCAAATGATCTCTCCAGAGGAGCTCAACCTCGAAGAGATATTGGCATACCACCCCAAGAAGAAGGTGATGTCAATATGGAGGACTACACAGTGACAAAAGTCCAGCTTGGCAAAGTTACCAATGAAAGTGCAAAGGCTGATGCGCAAGTGACATTGGATATCTTGGCCGGAAGACTAGAGAAAATGGAGCAAGCTCGCAATATGTACAAGGAGAGGGCAGAGCATTATGCCACTGTTGTAAAGAGACTTGCAGGATCTACAACTAACGCACAACTGTTGACAATGGTAAGTATTGAGGACCTAGCTGTCAAGAAAGCTAAGAAGTTTGCTTCCAAAGGCAGAGTGTTGTATGATTTTGTTGAGAAAATCATAGAACACAGATCTCAGATCATAATTGCTGCGGACGAGAAAACTACCTTGTTGGCCAAGCTCATCACAGAGCTTGATAAAGAAAAAGTGTACTTTCCCAGGAGCGCAGAGATATGGAAGAATGCCTACTGTCATGGTCAGAGATGAAGCAGGTAAAGCTCAATAAACTGGTGGAAGTCGGGGTAATTCCCTAATAAACAGTGAGACCTGAATTAGAAGATGTCAAGGACACCGTTGGCTCTTTAAAAAGGTATCAAAGAGTTATGCAGGTCAACTTCTTGTTATAAATCGTATATTCCCCGCCTACAAAATATCTCCCATCTTCAAAGAAGCCATCATGAAGTTGGTTGATAGTGCAAAATTTTCAGAAGCCTCTTTGGATGTCATTTGTGATACAAGGATTACACTAGATAACCTTAAAACGCATCTTGACATGTGCAAAAAGGTTCAATCATCCGCCATGAGATCGATCATGAGGATTCACCATTGTGATTACACCGCTGGTCCCATGAGAAGTTTGTGCGTGAGACCAAGAAGAAATAAGAAGACTTCTCGCTACCAAAAGCAAGGGAAATATAGGAAAAGTTCTCGATTCCAAGTTAGACATTTCCTAAGGCATCCCTTTATGCATCTTGTAAATATTTCTCGACATTTTCGCATGTCATTTTGTAAATTGTAATTACACCAAGTCCAAAGATGTAATATTTTCAAAATAAATTACACTTTGACTTTGGTCAAAGTTAGGTGAGATCTCCTAAAATCACTCACCTAACTTTCCTTAATTTTCTCAATCTCTTTCCTAATTTTGCTCATCCCTCTTTCTATATAATGTGAGGGATTTTCATTGTAAATGATCTTTTAGCCTTTTGCAACGAAGTGCTGCCCCTTTGCTGCACTAGAAACTTTGTGTTCATACTTTGAATGAAATTCGATCAATAAAGAAGATGATTGCACGCCAGACTTTGTGTTGGATTCAATACTTTTATGAATTGATCTTATTTGGTGGTGATTAGCTTGAAGAATCTGAAGGACTCTAAGTAATTTATGTAAACTTTGTGTTACATCCTTTATTTAGATTTTCATTTGTGTTTTGGATAATATTGTTGAATGATCTACAAGACTTTGTGCTTGTAATTGTTCATGCTCTTTGGATACTTTGGTTGGATAATCTACAAGACTTTGCACTTGTAATTATTCATGTTCTTCGAGGAATTGCTGCGTCTAAGAAGACTTTCTGCTTCTAACGTGACAAACGACACGCCTATCACAAATCCACCATTGAAAAAGCTACAAAACGACTTTGTGCCTTCGTGAGCTTTCCCTTTTATTTTACTAGTTTATTGTTAATCACTTTTGGTACCTCTACGCTTTGCTTTGACAAGATAGAGGTATGGGCATTACTACTAGTTGATTGTTTAAAGTTATTAAGAATTGAGAACTTCCAACAATGAAGCGTTGTAAACATCTTCTCTGAAAAAAGAGAGAAGGATGAATGTAACACACACGCCTTCCGCGCCCCCTCCCCTTCCCCCTCCCCCCGCTTCGTAAGTATTGTGTACATTTTGTAATTACTTGTTTGTTTTACTATCGCTTTTGTCAATAGTAAGAAGGGTGCCTCCCCTTTCCAAGAGGAGAGATTCACATCTCACATAGCTATGGCTGAAGTCCAAGTTGTGTAATCTATCGAAAGGCTGATTACATAATTTTCACCCAACACTGCTCCATTAAAATAGGAAAAGATTCCAAATTATCCTTTCCCAACAATGAAATTTATGCATGGGAACACTCCCGCTGCTTAAATTTAAGTAGAAAATGGAGTTAAGCAGCTGCATGGGGACATGAGGTAAGGGAGGGTAATTGCTTGGTCGTATGTGGGGAGAGTCTTATATGTATATATAGGTTTAGATATATCTGAGTAGAGGTTCGTTGCACACAAATGTCTGAAGAGGCTATGCCCATTCCAGACCATGCTTATATGCATTATTCAGCGTTGCGTAGAATTATGTTGGTTAGAGGAAACTTTCATTCTCTTTTCCCTTGGCCACTATTTTTGGGTGTGTAGAGAATATTGTATCAACATCACTTGACAATAGAGGTCTTGCAAAATTTGTTCTTTATGCTCCCTACTTGGGTATTACTCTGACCATTGCTACTTCGACTTATTCAGACTATTTTACTGTAACATATTTATGTGTATTTTGAATGGAAAGATGGTTTTAGG
>VDFB02154245.1:33489-70659 GCA_007258455.2 Sequoia sempervirens | reverse complement strand
AACATATAAAAAGGCTTAAATTGTTCGATATCATGATTTTCGAAGCTAGGAATGTTTTTAGTTCTCCTTGTTCTAAACTTTGAAATGTCCTCTTTCTATCATCTCCCCACATTGTTTCTAAGTTGCATGTGTGTCTTTACTAGACTCCAATATGGTTGCATGGATGATTACAGGTTTGATCGAGGATAATACAACATGGATTTTGATCAAGATGCTTTGACATAGGTTGTGTAATTTGAACAGTCAAGAAATGTAATGCCTATTTAGTATCTAAGTTACTAGCTATGTTCCTTAGATTCCCTATTTTCAATTGTATCTATTTTAATATTTTATGACTTATTTATTCTTGAATATATGTTGATTTTGATTTTTTTTTTGCTACAAAATGTTTGGTTGACTTTAATAGCCTTTCCTCTTTTACTAATTATATCTCAAAACGTTATTCAATTTTAAAATATAATTTCTTTTAGTTATTGTCAAATTAATAGTCCTAATGATAAAAATAGGTCTAATCACTATAGAAAAACATGCAATTAGCACCTTAAATATTGTCGAAATTTAGTGCATTTGATTTCATCAATTAGACACATCTCACGGTACAAAACTCAGCACCAAACTGCATGTTCACTTTGGCACTAGATTTTACGCCGGATTTAGCGCCGACTTTAGTGTCGAATTTGGCATTGGAAAAATGGCATAAGCAATAGCGCCACCTTTAGCATTGGGAATAGCGTCGGGAAGCAAGACCAATTTAATGTCAAAAATAGCACCTAAATTAGCGCTCAATTTGGCCTCCAGTTTTGCTTCCATGTCTGCTCGCATTGTTGCTTCTAGTTTTGCTCCTAATCGTGCTTCCTATTTTGCTTCTGGTATGGCATCGAAAATAGATTTTTTTGGCTTCCTAATTGACACCATGTTTTTCTTCCATTATGGTGTCCTTTGTTGCTTCTAGTTTTGCTTCCATTATGATGTCCTTTGTTGCTTCCAGTTTGGCTTCCGATTTTTCTTCTTGTGTTGCTTCCAAGTTGCTTCCAGTTTTTCTTATCGTTTTGCTTCCGATTTTTCTTCCATTTTTGCTTCTAGTTATGCTTCCAATTTTTCTTTTGGTTTTGCTTCTTATATAACGCCACTTGTTGCATCTAGCTTTGATTCCATTTTGGCATCTTTTGTTGCTTCTAATATGGCTTCTATTATTGCATCTGTTGTTGCTTCTAAAATTTCTTCCATTATTACTTATTTGTTTGCTACCTGAATTACTTATGTTTTTGTTTCCTAGATAACACCAAGTTTTGCTTCCAAGATTTCTTTTGGTTTGGTTCTAGTTTGGCTTCCATTGCTGCTTCCTTTTTTTCTTCTAAAAATGCTTCTTGTTTTGCTTCCATTTATTAATTTAATATATTTTTATTTCCAATTTAAATTAGTTAAATATATCATGCCTCTTAAATAACTTATATGATTATAGAGTAAGTAATTTAATTATTTAACTCATATGATTAAATAACAAGATAATTGTTATAACATGATCATCATCTATAACTAAAACAAGTGAGTCAAATATCTATAATTTAATTGAGTTTGACAACATCCATCCTAAGCAGTAAATTAAAATCATTGAATACGTAATAAATATCCATCCAAAAATTATCAACCACTTTCAATATATATAAATTGACAAGTCAATATTGATAAGATCGTCATCATATATAACTAAAACAAGTGAAATTCAAATATGTCAGTAGATCAATAATATGTCAAAATGATACATATCCAACAGTCAACATAAGTCGTTCATGCCATACCGATAAATTATGTAACCTAAATTGATACAAGTCAAGATGATAAGCATGTCCAAATGATATAAGTGAAATGATAAATGTCAATATGATGGCACCGTAAATATGGTACTATAGGCCGTGAAAATGATACATATGATAGTAACCATGAAAAGAGGCATCCTAACGTATATCGACAATGATCCATGATGCAGCTTCATGATCATGAATGTCATTGGCTACTACTGGCAACCAATACCTCATCATCATCATCATCACCATCATGATCATCATCGTCGTCATCATCATCGTCATCAACCTCAGTGTCTTTTGTATTTGTGTCATCATCATCCTTTGCCATGTGATCTATACCAGAACCAACATATTTTGGATCTATATATCATGAGGATCATCTTGATCTTCTGGAAGACCCGTGTTCTGCAAAAAAAACATTTAAAATGAAAATTTATTATTTATTTCATGCAATAATTTATTTTTTTGTTATATATATAATATTACAACATGTGAAACGAAACCATAATCATATTGCATCATATCAAAGTGCACATACCATAATAAAATTTCATAAAAGTTACAACTAATATGTCATTCCAATGATGTAAAACATGCAACAATTTGTCGTTAGTAAAGATCATAAAAAAAATTGTTATACAATTTAACTATCAACTGTAAATTCTATTACATAACCTTAAGTGCCAACCCTCTGCATTTTTTGCTATATATGATTATGTTTTCCTCAAAGATCCTTTGAGAGTTAACTGGTCTATATATCTTCCTCTCCTATATTTCAGAAATGGATATTTTTCTAGGATATTTTGGCACTATAATATACTTCAAAGGTTCTTTGAGAATTAACTAATCTATATGTCTCCATATTTGAGAGTTAACATTTATGGTTTAGTTTTTTGTTTGTAAGCAAGTTATGACATGCAACAATACTTGAGCATACAGAGAATAGTTCTTTAGGACATTTTGTACTTTGATTATACTATTTTTAAGTGACCTTTTCATGTATATAATCATATCATGTTCATGTATGTTAATATAAGGCAGCTATGGAGGTAGTTCAAAGAGATGGCCCTGGACTTTTGCCTCATCTTGCAAAGCCTACAGGAACATGAATAGGGATCAAATTTTGAGAGTCTAGTTTAAGTTTGAGTTCAAGAAATGACAAAATTGTGAAGGATGGAATGGTTTTTAATGTATCACTTGGGTTTTAGAATTTGTAGTTGTAGACAGGTAACCCCAAAACATAGAATTATTCATTGCTCCTTGTTGACACTATGGTTGTTAAGGATAAAGGGCTTGAAATGAAATTAGGGTTAGCTCCAAAGTATAAACTGATGTTGCATACTCATTTAACAATAATGATGAAGATGAGGAAGTGAAACAAAAACCCAAGGCTGAGGTAAATGGAGGAGAGTCAGGCATCTCCAAGGCAACCTTATGATCTAATAATTAGGAGATGACTAAAGAAGAGCAGCACCGACAATACCAAGAAGAACTTGCAAGGCAAAAGAATGAGGAGACTACAAGAAGATTGGTTGCAGGGAGAATTGGTACAGGAGATGGACATGGCTCTTCCATGACATCCACTGAGATGGTTTCCTACAAAAATTTGGATGATATCCCTATTTCTAGAGAGCTCATGATTCAGGTTGATACGAAAAATGATGTTCTGGTACCCATATATGGCATCATGGTTCCATTTCATGTAGCCACCATCAAGAGTGTTACAAGCCAACAAGATGGAGCTAATTTTTATATAAGGATAATTTTCAATGTTCCAGGTACCAACTTTAATGCCAACTACATGCCAACATTGAAATTCCCTAGCAGTATTTATGTTAAGGAAATTTCCTTTAGATCCAAGGATTCAAAGCACATCAAACATGTGGTACAAATGATTAAATCCCAATGACAATTTGTAGCAATGAAAGAGTTTGAAAAGGCAGATAGAGCTACACTAGTGACTCAGGAGAAACTTCAACTTTCCAAAACAAAGCCAATTAGGCTGGAAGACTTGTGGATCAGGCTAGCATTTGGTGGAAGAGGAAGAAAGATGACTAGAACTCTGGAGGCCCACCATAATGGATTTCAGTATTCAACCATGAGAGCAGAAGAGAGAGTTGATATCATGTATCAAAACATTAAGCATGCATTCTTCCAGCCAACGAAGAAGGAGATGATTCCTTTTCTTCATTTTCATTTGCATAACCATATCATGGTGTGAACCAAGAAGACCATTGATGTCCAGTTTTATGTGGAGGTAATGGATGTGGTCCAAATTTTAGGAGGGGTAAGAAGGTCAATGTATGATCCTGATGAAATTGAGGAAGAATAGCAAGAGAGGACAGGAAAAATAAAATCAATGTAGAGTTTCAAGGATTTGTCAAGTGAGTAAGAGAGCTATGGGAGCAACCTCATCTAAAATATTTTGAACTAGAGTTTGATATACCATTTAGAGAGCTTGGTTTTCATGGAGTTCCTTTCAAAGCCTCTGCTTTTATTGTTCCTATGGTAAACTATTTGGTAGAGTTGATGGAATTTTCTTTCTTAGTAATCACTATTAGTGAGATTGAGATTGTTAACCTTGAGAGAGTAGGACTTGGGAAAAAGGCATTTGATATGGCTATTGTTTTCAAAGAATTCAAGCGAGATGTACTTTGCATTGACGCCATTCCTCAATCTTCACTTGATGGCATCAAGGAATGGTTGAACTCCATGGATATAAAGTATTATGAAAGCATAATGAACTTGAATTGGCAGCCAATTTTGAAGACTATTACTGATGATCCAGATAAATTTATTGAAGATGGTGGTTGGGAATTTTTGAATATGGAAGCTACTGATTCTAATTCTGATAATTCAGAAGAGTTGGATCAAGGATATGAACCATTTGATGTAGAAGAGGAATCATAATCAAATGAGGAAGATTCAGAAGATGAATCTCTTGTGGATTTAAATGAGGACAAAGAAGAAGAAGAAGAAGATTTTGAAGAGGAGGAAGGTAAAACATGAGATGAATTAGAAGCCGAAGCCAGAAATGCAAATAAGGAAAAAGGAGATGAGTCTGACAGTGAAGAGGAAAGGCAATGACGAAAGGTGTGGTACAAATGATTAAATCCCAAAAATGATCTATAGCAATGAAAGAGTCTGAAAAGGAAGAGAGAGCTACACTGGTGACTCTAGAGAAACTTCAGCTTTCAAAAATAAATTCAATTAGGTTGGCAGACTTGTGGATTAGGCCAACATTTGGTGGAAGAGGAAGAAATATGACTGGAACTTTGGAGGCCCACCATAATGGATTTTGGTATTCAACCATGAGAGCATAAGAGAGAACTGATATCATGTATCAAATTATTAAGCATGCATTCTTCTAGCCAGCGGAGAAGGAGATGATTACTTTGCTTCATTTTCATTTGCATAACCATATCATGGTGGGAACCAAGAAGACCAAGGATGTCCAGTTTTATGTGGAGGTAATGGATGTGGTCCAAACTTTAGGAGGGGCAAGAAGGTAAATGTATGATCTTGATGAAATTGAGGAAGAACAACAAGAGAGGTACAGGAAAAATAAAATCAATGCAGAGTTTCAAAGATTTGTTGAGCGAGTAAGATAGCTATGGGAGCAGCCTCATCTAAAATATTTTGAACTAGAGTTTGATATACCATTTAGAGAGCTTGGTTTTCATGGAGTTCCTTTCAAATCCTCTGCTTTTATTGTTCCTATGATAAACTGTTTGGTAGAGTTGGTGGAATTACCTTTCTTAGTAATCACTATTAGTGAGATTGAGATTGTTAACCTTGAGAGAGTAGGACTTGGGCAAAAGGAATTTGATATGGCTATTGTTTTCAAAGAATTCAAGTGGGATATACTCTGCATTGATTCCATTCCTCAATCTTCGCTTGATGGCATCAAGGAATGGTTGAACTCTATGGATATAAAGTATTATGAAAGCAGAATGAACTTGAACTGGCAACCAATTTTGAAGACTATTACTGATGATCCAGATAAATTTATTGAAGTTGGTGGTTGGGAATTTTTGAATATGGAAGCTAGTGATTTTGATTCTGATAATTCAAAAGATTCAAATCAAGGATATGAACCCTCTAATGTAGAAGAGGAATCAGAATCAAATGAGAAAGGTTCAGAAGATGAATCTCTTGTGGAGTCAACTGATGAGGAAGAAGAAGAAGATTCTAAATAGGAGGAAGGTAAAACATGGAATGAATTAGAAGCCGAAGCCAGAAATGCAAATAAGGAAAAAGGAGATGAGTCTAACAGTGAAGAGGAAAGGTGGTGACGAAAGGTAAAAGATATAGGGAAGTCTCGAGCACCTGATATTAGAGATTCAAGAGGAATGCCTACCAAGAGGCATAACGTCAGATGAATTGATTTCATCTACATCCTTCTACTATTTATTCACACACATAAATGGTTCAACTTTTTATGTAAATGATGCATATATGTTAACTTGATCAGTGTTGTTACTTCGATAGTTTGACTTCTATGACAACCAGCCATTAGGCCATTGTGTGTGGGAGAACGTTTGTGTTTTTAGTTAGCTTTTTTGGATAGCTCTACTGGGTGTTAAGGACATTCCATTTATCTTTTGAATTTTAAGAAGTCTAGTATTACATGCTTCTCTATGTTGATCAAATTAGGTTGTATGTTTTTTATTGCTGATTTCTTTATTTATGGAGTTTTTTTAACTTGGAAGATAGGAATTTACTGCCTTTTTTTAAATTAGATGGACAAATTAAGTGATTGGTTAGCTATTCCAAGTGATGTAGACTACAAGGATGTGTTAGATCTATAGGATGCCTACCAAGATACAACAAAACATTCTTACATGTTAAAAAAATGGTAGCATCGTGAGGAAGGATGGAAAAGATGCATGTGGATCACTTAGTAGAATGGCAACATGAATTCAAGGAAGCACTCCTTGAGATACCATGTTTGAGAGAAAATAATATAAATCAAATCAACATGGGACTAAGTTACTCAAATGATACAACTCATAACTTAAATGAGGACACTTAAGAGATGTTAAAAGACCATGGTCATTAATTAAAATATGCAATGAAAATAAGGCATGAATGTCACTCACTGCCCTATAAGGCAAACAATATTTTTTTCCCCAACATGAAATAATGGGACAATTGAGTGGGATCTAGGGCCAACAAAGAAGCACTTTAGAACTCATCCTACGCATCAATAAACAACTCAACACAAGAAATGAAAATTGACATATTAACACAACAATATCCAACTAAGTTATTGAAAGTCAACTATTGGTACCTCATTCTCCATCCAGATTACAAAATCAGCCCACTTTTTGCTTTGTAACTTTTCCTTTTCAAATTGCTTTGGATGTCGGCCATATTTCTCCTCCTATCAAAACATGGCACATGGACTAGTTAAACTAATTAATATGCAATCATTTACATTTTCCTAGGAAATAAAAAAAATCATTTAACATATTAAATATTCTTACAAATGTGCAGATCAAGGCCTATAAACCTTTCTGGCCACTGTGATGTGTGGCACAAAAAATTTCAAGCCTAGCCTTGGAGGCCTTGTCCTGAAACATATACTAATTCAATTTAACTTTGCACAAATAAAATTTAAAAATCTTTTAATAAATTTGATATAATCTTATGAGAAAATTCAAATACCTGCGTACTCTCCTCATTGGAATTCCTCGTGCATCGTACTTCTCATATGCTTTTACAAGCTCTTTCCATACTTTCACACTTACATCAATTGGCCTTTTTTTTATCCTTAGCTTGGGAGAGATTTTTTTTATCTTCTTTGTTTGGTTGCACCGAAATCTCTTGCAATTTTGAGACATTTGTAGCATTATCTTCTTTACAAACCAACCTATGCCAAATTTAATCTTCATGTCATGGCTAACTACTTTTTGTAGGTGCATGGGTATCTTTGAGAATGGAAAATGTAGATGGTCTTCGAACCGTTGAAGGCATGATTCCTTCAACCTATTCACAAACGTTTTTCATGCATCTGTCATTCGAACTTCCCCTGAAACCACATCATATTATATCTTGGTATTGTAGCTACCAATGCAAGATGCAAAACATGGTGTGGTGCAAGAAGTCTGTGTCCCAGGAATAGTTGGACATTGGAAGTCGTTGGTCCCTGTTCCACATTCCTAGAGTTTATTGTTATTGATTTCCTCCTGGATATTTTGCTCAATCCAAGACTGCTTGGGGAATCAATTGATTCCCTTTGACATGGTTGATTTGGTTGCAATGTTTGAGGGGCTTCACTAGATCATTTTTCTATGTATCTAGCAAGCATTGTCAAGTCCACAATATCCAATTTGTTCACTGCCTCTACCCCCAATATGGAAGCCAATGCCTCTTTATCTTTGTCAGTCTCATGTCCCTATATATATATAATAAATTTCTTCTTTTAAATTTAAAAATAAAAAACTAAAAACTAAAAATGAAAGAAACAATGGAAACATTTACAAATCTATAAATTGACAATGAATTACCTCATTGTGGCCAGAGTTTGCTCCCTTTGCTCTCTTCCCTCTATTGCTTGATATTTTGAGGCAACCTAGGGAAAATTATTTTCGTCCAGTCTGTGGAGGCAAATGAAGTACACACTGTCAGGTATGAAATTTTTCGTCCATTTTATGGTATGAAAGTTTTTTTTTGTGGTATGAAAGCAAGCCACCAATCAAAGAAATTAAAATAAATTGGCAATTTAAAGGAAACAGGTGATTAATGAGCAAGCTTTACCTTGAATGACTCTCTTTCTGGATTTAAATGCCTATGAATCAATTGCTGCCTTGGGAGGGAATCTATAGTTTAATGGGAAAATGTAACAACCCTCAAGGGCCAACAAATGATCAAACCCTATTAAAACAAATTTCCAGGGAAAACATATTTGAAAGGATATAAATATATGCAAAATGAAATAAATGTATTGTAAAAAAATCAATGCTTGCACACCTATATAGAATGGTAATCTTTGGGGGATAAAAAGGGAATGGAGTGTGGTTTTATTGAGAGTTAACACAAATAGGTCCCATGCTTGAGTCACATCCGTTGATTAGAAAGAAAATGAATGTGCACGCACAATCAATTCGAAACCATGAGCTCATTGTTCTATAAAATAATAAGTAAAAATTAGTAATAACTAATTTAAGCCCGAAGGTCTCACAAATTTGAGGAAATGATATTATTCAGATGTCGTATCAAAAACCCTATCTCCTCGTATTGTCTCGACTAATCTCTATTACCATAGGACCTAGTTGTAGTGGGGAAGATGCAGTTTAACGACTTGTCTTGAAAGAACTCGACTACTTTTTTAGGAAGGAAGTGAGAAAGTTGTCTTCAAAGAAAGGTATGGAAGGAAGGTCTGAGAAATCGAACCAGAATCTAAAAGCTTGGGATGGGAATGATAAGGGAACCGGGGCATTGGGGTCTCAAAAATGTGTTCACTGCTCTCAGATGCGAAGTAAATAATGCAATGTCTACAATTTTACCCTCCTCCTTTGCAACCACATGAGACTTGAATGATTTGCATGTAAAAAAAGCAATATTCACAACCCTTTCTTCACAATCCTCTCCATTTAATCCAAACAAAAATATTTGTGGGAATGAAAAAAAAAATTGTAACCTTACATATGGTGTCACAAACTAAATCGAATTTATGATCTACTTGCTTATAGCCCTCCTTCACGCCGATTTCCCCTTTTTTCTCCTCTCTTCCTTCACACAACATTTTTCTCCTATCATCTCTTCCTTGACATGGGAAGTTTTTAATTTTTGTTTTTGATTCATTAGTTAGTGCTATAGTTGGTGTAGTTAATGCCGACTTTAGCACTAACTTTTAGCCCTAAATGTGATCTATTTGGGGTGCCAAAGGAGGCACAAAGTGTGCCTAATTTAACGCCTAGCAGTGCAAAATGATGTATTTGGCTTGGAAGTTGATAAATAAATTGATCCTATATTGACTTCATCTTCATATGTTCCAAGGGAGAAATCATGGTTCCTTATTTTATCTATTCATTATCCCATGCCAATTTTGTGGGTGCAAAACTAATAGAGGTTAGATTTGTGAACTCATAAATGACCTCTAAACTATTAAATTTAAATTTAAATGGGCCCATGTTCACCCTATACAACTAGATGAATAATCTAAAGTGTGAAATATTTTAAATTGCATGTTATAGATTTGTATAAAAGGACAAACCCTAATTCATTACTATCATCTTAGATATAGGGCTTATTGGGGAATTATGAAAAATCATCTATGAGAACTAAATCATTATCATGTGACATTGACCTTGCATCAACATCCTATGTGTATTGCATGCTTCCTAGAGAGATTTGAGCTCTAGTTATCAAGATTCCACGTGTAAACTTTTTGTGAAGAGAAAAATGTTGCAATGCCCTATTTTGTTTTTCATAGTGTGTCTTAATGAAAAGTGAGCATATTAACAAGATAATTTCAACAATATTCTCTTGGTGCATAGTTGTTATGTAACTATTGTCATTTTTGTGCATTATAGGATCTAGAGGAGGCCATGGAGAGAGGATGTGGATGACGTAGATCTACTAAATCACAGAGAGGAAAGTGGGTGGAAATAGATATGACAATGGAATCTGTAGATACAATAAAAGTAAGCAGAGAAAGCAACCTCAACCAAAGGAGGAAGGTGTTTATGAATTCACAAATGCTACAACATAGAGGAGACAAAGTCATTTTTTTGTCCATGAGGCCTCTGAGGTCAAACTTATTGGTTGAAAATGCATAGGAATGGTGATTAAATGTGATTATATGATCAAAGGAAAAGTTTGAAAATTAGGATGGCCAAAACATGATATCAGTATGTCAAATATATGACTAAAGTGAGGTTTTGTGTTGGATAGCATATTCGTTGAAATGATATAATTGGTGCACTAAACATTATTTACTATGTTGTGTATTATAGGGGCGAGACGAGGCCATGGCAACATATCGTGTCATATCAAATGAGGACACAACGAATGAAGTGGGACATCAGGTACTCAAATTTTGACTTAGCTTAGGCAAAAATGAACTAATGGCATTTTGTGATACGTCCATTTTTTTCACAGTATTATTGAAATTTATAATGTATTATCCAATCTTGAACTAAATTAATGCATGTTGTTGATTATTTTAGATGGAGATTGGAGCAAATGCAGAGCCTGAGCGTTCAACTAGCAAAAGAAGAATATATGTACATGGACATGGACCTAAAACTATTAAATCGCATAGAGGAAAGTGGGTGGAAGAGGATATGATAATGGATCCTCCAGACACAACAAATGATTACACTAAACAAGAGGTTGGTCAGGACTATAGTACATGGGATGAATACTTTGAGAAAATTGTTGTTTGTGGATGTTTTGTATGTCATGGAAAGAAACAATTCAAATGAGCAATTGTACAAAGACATTACATATATGATGAGCTTCCAGTCGGTAGTATGCCTCCTACAATCGATTCAAATCCAATAGGAATTGTGGTAAGTAATTTTAAAATTTGATATAAATAACATGTATACTTCGTTTAAACATTGTTTTATATTATTTAAATAACTAATTTTTTTCTTAATAGATACTTGGAGGATAAAGTTCTTGGTTTAAAGTTTCCTAGATCACTAACTTCTAGCTTGGAGGGAAATGATCATTTATCAGATGATACATCTAACAAAAATATGTGCCAATATACCAACTCAGAAGATGAGGAATTGATGAAAACAAGTAACAAAATAAGAACCAGTTTAAAGATGCATAATTTGCTTAAAGATAGGGGGAAGGTGGACTACATACCCTATGAGAATGAGTGTGATGGAGATGATGAATTTCCCCTGAGTTTGAGATCAATTTACAAAGAGACATTTGATCGTCGACTATATTACGCATGGCCTAGTGATCAACAACTACATAGAGTGTATGAGGTGTTTCAATTTTTGGGATACAACTACATGATACGACCCTTCAATATTCATGGAGCGAATCTAGGCCTCTTTATTGTCCAAAATATACATGTGGGATCTAAACGTAGAAGCAATTCAGAACAAACCACTAGGAGATTAATGTCATATTATGCTCCATCATATTACAATGGTGAATGGAGAAGGCTAGCAGAATATAAGCCTAGCATGTCAGCATATGGTCTAAATTCGAATATGTATACACATCGTCTCCAATTGGAAAGTGGAAAATAAATGAATAGAGGTCATCTTATGTATATAGATGGACCTGCATACACAAAAAAAAATATTGCAAGATTTATAAATAGTAGTAAGGGAAGGGACCCTACTGTAAGGCCGAATTGTCAATTTGTTGAGGTTATAAATGATAAAGATGGAGATATGGAAAGAGAGGTTGATAGATTGATAATGGTTGAAGCTATTATGGACCTTACCATTGGGGATGAGTTATTGATTGATTACCCCTTCTTAAAATGCACTCCTACATGAAAGAAAAGGGAAGAACAAGGACTCCCTAAGGATGTTCTTAAGGGCAGAAAACCAAAGAATAATAAATGAGTGTGGACTGATGTTTTATAAACTATGTTGTCAAAATTGTGTTTTATTTAAATTATTGTATAAAAAAGGTAGTCTACAAAATAATGTTCCATTATTCAATTGATATATATATGTTCATACAATTTATATTTATATTTTTTAAGCCATATTTGATTATATTTCTTTGAAATTGATACATTTATGATTTATCCAATTGTTGGAAAACATTAAATAATGCTTGCATTTGTTGATAGGTAGAAGATGTTGATGAAACACATACTAATACCCATGATCCAACTGGGTTATTAAGATTTGGATGGGATGATCCAAATCATCCTTTAAATAATACTAGGGTGAAAAGAGCAAGATTGAAGAGAATACTACTAGCTGAGAAATTTGAAGGGCTAATGAGATCCACATACATTGATGAAATGCCACGTAGCCTTAATGATGATGATCATGATAGTGAAAATGTAGTACATGAAGAAGGATTGAATGAAATTCTTATAGGTTTCTTTGGGGATGGAAATAATGATGACAATAATGATCATATGGTTGACAATAACGATGATAGCAGGGGTAATTACCACCAATGTAATGTTGATGATAACAAGCTGAAAGACTCCATCAAGCAAGCATCAAAGACACCTATGTTCAAACTGGATGCAAGTAGAACCTCAAAAATGGCATGCACATTAATATTATTAGAAATCAAGTCACTATTTGGTTGGCCAGACAAAGGATTCACTACCCTACTGAAGTGAGTTGAAATCTATTTCTTTCTTTGTATTGTCAATTGGTGTACATAATTCGTAAACATTCATCAACTTCGTTTATATTTATTTAAGGGGATTTTAAAACCATATATTGTATATAAATAGTCCTAGTATAGATTGGCATATCAAACATGTTCATCATAAGTCAAACATTCAATTGATTTAATCTCTGGAAATCTTACAGGGCACTAAAAACTAAAATATTCCCTGAAGAGAATGCATTTCCATCAACTTGTAGAGAGGCATGTTTGTTGTTGGTTGAGTTGGGGATTGAAAATAAGCAAATTCATTCATGTAAAAATGATTACATTTTATACAGAGATGAATATCAAAACGAGGTAGAATTCATTGTATGCAAAGAGAAGAGATATCGTATAGATGTACAAGGTCCTACAGTTCCAAAGAAGGTTTTACGTCACATGACAATTATACCTAGACTTCAACGAATGTTTCGTTGCAAGTCACTTGCACAAATGATGAGATGAAATTGCTATGGAAAGGCATAAGAATGTATGACATATCACGTCCTCCATCAAATAGGTCCTTCATGTTGTATGGTGTGTTATGTTGGACTATTCATGATTTCCCAGGACTTGGTGTTTGTTCTGGTAAGATAAAATATTTACGTATTTACACTCGTAATTTATTTTCATCCCAACTTTCATACTTAGTTTTATACTATTTTTTGATGTTATTAACATTACTTATTGAATTGTAGGGCTTCAAACAAAGGGGATATTTGCATGTCCAAGATGTGCAGAACAATTTCAAGGGCAGTATTCTAAATATCTACATAAATTTATTTACTCACACAATAGGGTTTTTCTACCACTAGATCACAAGTTTAGAAATCGCCTGAAGAATCAATTTAATGGAAAAGTTAAACATAGAGGCCCTCCCATGATTATGGGTCCAGGTGATTGGATTAAGAAGTATGAAGATGCTAAATTGAAAGCTTGGGAGGATTTTTTTCATCGAGGTGATTCAATTGAAGAACCAAAACAAGTTGCAGTTAATATGCTAGAAGGAATGAAAAGGAAATCCATATTTTATGAGCTCCCTTACTAAAAGGATTTGTTAATATCTCACCTATTAGATCCTATGCACATCTTTAAAAAAGTTCCAGATTCTATATTTCGAAATATATTAGGAAAAGAGAAGGAAACCTTGTCTTTGAGGAGAGATATTGCTCTTTTGTGCACCAAAATTGATAGAAAACATTTGTGGCTAAATAGGGAAAATGAAACATATGCAGAAGCTCCATGGATTTTGAAAAAAAAAAGAGCTAGAGCAACTAAAAAATGTCATCCATTCAATAAGGACACCTGCTAGCTATGGGTCATCATTGGCTAAAGCTTTTACAGTTGATGGACATATCACGGGATTTAAAACACATGATTTTCATAATTTTATGAAGGTATTGTTACCTATTTTTCACTCTGAGCTCAAATAGGTAGAGCTGGATGAAGTTCATCATTTATAGGTACATAAATTTTCATGTTTTGTTGATTAAGTGTTCATTGATCATCATTGAGATCATCTTACATATGAATCATATTTTTATTGTGCAAACATTTAAAACAAAAAATTGAGAAAATTTGCATAGTGATGCTTTTATTCATTTTGTAAAAAATGTTGAATCCCACACAAGCCGTGGGAGTAACTCTTTTTGGATTTTTATGATCAAATAAAGAATGCATAAGCAATGGTATGCTATACAACTAAAAATAACGAAAGCATAGGGTAGAAGATGATTCGTCATTGCCTGGAATGACGAATCGTTGACGGTTGAGGTTTTCAGTTATGACGTCAGCTCTAACTCCATTTCCAGTTTCAGCTCTAGTTCCAAATCCAAAAGCATCTGCAGGAAAGATAAAAGATGACGTTAGAGATGGTCTCTAAGTAATGACGGATCAAATACTATCATATGCCCACACTACTGACAGGAATATAAGATACAGTCGATCAGGCATCCATCAGATGATTGAAAAATCAAGAGAAAAAACATAATTCAATGGGAGCTTTCAGCTTCTTTTCTTTTTGCTAAAATGTTTGTTTCAGTGTGCAGGAAAAGGTTCATCATGTTCGAGATCATTTTATCAGATATGTGGAGCAAAATAGGCTCCCACAAGGGTTGAGCTCAGCATATCAAAAAGGATATATTCACAAGTTTCATACGAAGTACATGAATATTGATAACAGCCATTAAAAGCATCAATGTTGCACTCATCAATTTCATATTCTGTTCATGCTCTACTTTATATTTTTCACATTACATTTAAATGAAGTATAGAGCCTCTTTGCATTCAAGAGAAACGAAGTATTTGAGCAATGGAATGCCTTCATAAACCATATCATCGTACAGGACAGATTTGCAACAATCCAATTTTCTACAAGTTCTTCAACATAAAGCAGCAAATTTTGTTTTAAGACAGCATTTAAGAATAATGGAAGATACAGATGCATCATCTTTTATCAAACAGGCATACAATGTTACAAGTGCCAGTGAGATAGCAATGAAGTATGATTTATTCGGCATTAACATTAAATGGAGTATCTGTTTTCAATGGTGAACATTATTTACGAAGATATTCAAAAAGTAGATTTTGCATGAATATAAGACCAATGAGAACTTCATCAACAGTATAAGTTACTTTGAAATAAAGGCATGTAAGACGGTGTGCTTATGTTGTGACAGTTCTATGGAAGTAAAAATAGTTGTAGTTATTCAAAAGTAGATTTTACAAATGAAAGGAATTTAGTCACAAAATATCAAAGGGCAGTCAATAAGGAGCAGAACAGTCATTAGTTTCCATTGACAAGTAGCTTCCATACAAGCTGTGTACATGAGATAAGTGCAGATGATAAAGAATATGACATTCAAAGTCATGACAGTGAATGTCATAAATTGAGAACGATGTTTTTCTCATGGTGGACTCATTATTTACAGCAGTATAAGGGTCAAGGGGATCTTTTGGAATACTCAATGAATGTATGGACCAGAAACAAATTACGCTATCATCCAACCATATGTTGCTGCCTCATATTGTATTTTTTTGTTGTTTGTGTTTTGGAATACATATGTTGCAAGGTTAAACAGAGTACATCAAAGCAAGGCACAAGTTGTGGCAGCTGCAGCTTATTAGTCTACAGGAAGTAATTGAAGTGTCCCAGTATGCACAGAATATATAGAAACAATGATGCTCTTTGAATTTCAAGAATAGGATTAAGTGAGCCCAAGTAAGTTGTTGACCTTTTTCTACGTGATACCTGAATCAAGATGAAGAAGGACAGAGATAGCACATAACTATGACAGTAAGAGCAACATGAGTACATACCTTATTCCAATATTCATGCATGTTGAAGATAATAATACTCTAAGCACATACAACTACAACAGTATAAAGGTCAGAGAATGAAGGAGAGTAATCAAATGGCATTCATATTATGATCTGGAATGATCATATCACAGTGAAGGTGATTGTAATACTGCTGACAGTAATTACATGAGCATAAACAGAGTATTGTTTTTAAGCAGTCTTATACAAGGAATGAAGCAGTCAAGCACATAATGTTCAAGCTTGTTGCAAGGTTAAACAGAGTACATCAAAGCATCAAAGTTATATGTCGAGCCATAATCACATACATTCACAATGGAGAATAGAGTTAGGTGAAGTCAAGCATGTAGAAGACATATGCGAATTTCTTTTTACCCATTTTAGGGTTTTTATTCTAAAATGAAGGAAAATCAACAGATACAAAATACCCAGATGGAAAATACAGTTGAATAGAGAAATAAGTCACGCATCAATACAAACATATTAAAATGCATTAGAAAATGGTAAGGCCACGACCAGAGTCAACAATAATGCAAAGAGTAACAGAGACAAAGAAATAACACAGAGTACATCAGAAATATGGTTGTGGCGCGGCTGAGAGGCCCAAAGGATGTTTCAAGATGAAGAAAAATGTTCAGATCTGTGGTAAAATGACTTACCCTGCAAAGAAACCTTCAGAAAAGTCTTCAAAACAGTGTCACTCATGAAGAAATTGGCCTACACATAGCAAAACATGCTCTTTCTAGCTCAAAATCGACAGAAAATGGCCAATTTTGAGCTTCAAACCCTACTCCATGGCGGCGGTCGATTGCTTCTTCACAAAGCTTCTCAAAAGTCAAAAGACAATGATTTTAGGGTTCGATGTTTTCCTTATTCATCCGCCCTAATTCTTTTTGATATTGTTATTGATGATTTTTAATAATCATTTTGTTTTTGATGTGGTCGACCCATTATAATTGATTTATCAAGTGATATGGTCAGCCAATTCGTTTGTAAGGTTGAATGCATTTTTTCCTGATATCTCATATGCATGGAGTGGAGTAATAAGGTGGTCAGCCTTATCAACAATGGCAAGATTTAATTATTGACAAGTATATGCATAGTGATCAACGGTGATTATCAATGAAAAGATGCCTATTTTTTACTTATGCTAAGTAAACTAACATTTAGCTTTAATCTTAATATTTTATTTGCATAATTTAATGTAAATGAATTAATTAGATGATATATTATAAATCATTTAATTAATTCATCTTTTTCAAATACCAGTAAAGATATTATATAAAGCCAAATCTCAGTTTACTTCAGCTCTACATCAGATTGTCAACTAAAGATTTATCATGAGAAAGATAGACTTTTAAATGTGCATGGGCGGATTGGTCAAAACGAGGCAGTTTTGCATGCATTAGCCCACTTTTTCAAGGATTTTAGTTCAATTCGAGTTACATATCAGTTACATGCTTTATGACTGCCAGTTTGAGGTCGAGTTCACTCATTTTTGCATGAGTTTGAGCCACTTTTTCAAGGGTTTTCACTTGTGCTCGGATTTCACCTTGGAATTGTCATCTTTTCACTTTCAGATCACTTTCAGTTGCTTATTCATGCACTCTGGAGTGCCTTCAGATTGTATATATTGAAAAAGTTTATCTTTTTCAATTCTAGTTCTTATTTTTCCTCCTTTGCACTCTGCAAAAGCGAATGATTTGTAACTCAGCATCATTTCAGATTAATACATAGCAGGTTTTACAAGTTACCCTTGGTTTTAGCATGGAGTTTTTCCTTTTATTTTCTCAATAGTTTCAGGTTTTTCCTTCAAGCTTTCAGGAAACATTCTTGTGCTTGATTTTGATCGAATTATATTGTGTTTCAGCATTGAAACCTTTATGTTTTCTGTCTCAATCATAAGTATATGTATGCATTCAGTTTAATTCATAGGTCGTACACTGAGTTCATAATTTAAAAGTATTTTCTTAATTGTGAGAAGACTGTTCTTTTCCTTTGAAAGAAAAATAGTTTTATGAGCCTCTGTATGAAGCATTTATATGAGTTCAAACTGTTTAGATTTTGATGTGCAAGTTAGATAGATTGAGAATTAATTGTGAACTAAACTGCCTTTTAGGTCATCATTTTTAGATGCAAGCATCACCGTAATTAAAGTTTCATAGTTCTGCAGTTGAGTTAGTTCTTTTTATCCCTTTTCCCAGCAATTTACTCGAGTATTAATCAGAAGCAATTCATAGGAACTAGCCTAGAATCTAGAGGTCTAATTCCTTATAGGATACCCACAGCCTGGAATTAGTTCCCATGTGTCAACAGATTGCTGAATTAGTTATTCAAGCATACGGGTGCAATCTAAATTGACAACAGTTTTTGGCACACCCGGTGAGACTCCGAAGATCACTTCAGAGAAGAAATTTAAAGATACAAGTTGTTGTATTTTCACCTTTCAGAGGTACAAATTTATACCTGGCGACTCCAAGCATATTCACTGGTTTCAACAAGTTCAGTGCTGGTATGTTTCAAATTCAAGCTTAATATTCTAATTTCCAGCATTTATATGAGTAGAGATGACAAATTTTCATAGTCAGCATGTATACCCACTTCCGTTTCATGAAAATCTTGTCAACCAATCACCCTATCAGCCATATCAGGCCAATCATGCTGTTGGTTTTATCCCAAACAGCCATGCAACAACAGCCTATCAACATGCTCAACATGCTTACCTCCCACCCACCCCTACTTAGTCTTCGGATCCATATTCATATGTCCAGAATCAGCTCCAAGAGGTTGATTATATGAAAAGTAACATGAATAACATGAAGGACATACTGTCAGACATCGAAAAATAGGTAGAAGAGTTCAAGAGGCAGCAAGAGTATGATCAACAACAAGAAGAGATGGCCTATCAGGCCTATCTCTATGAGCAAGACTTGTTGATGCAAAGGAGATAGTATGAAGAAGGTTTTGCTGCTAAGGAAGAGCAGATTAGAATATTAGTTGAGGCCCAATCAATTTCTTCCATAAAACATCAGCTAATAGAGGAGAAGGTTTCCAAGGAGTTCACAAATGAACACAATTTGTCAAATCAATCCATGCACCCTCATTTTCAATCATATCAAGAGCCTGAACCAAATCATCAAGGTACTGAACAGTTATGGCAGCCTTCTTGGACCAAGCATCTTGACTTCAAAATGCCAAATCTAGTTCAAGAGGCTCCCATTCCAAGCTTCAGAAATTCAGTTATGAGTCTTCATGAACAGTCATCCCAAGAAATCTAACTTATGCATGCATGTCTTGATACCATTTGCAAAGCAGACTTGCAGCAAGAGGTGAACGAACATGACCAATCAAGACAGTAGGTTGAAGAGCTTGAAAAAGGTATGAAAGGCGATGATTTCATGTTCTTATCTGATGAATTACCTTCCTTTATTGAGCAGGAAGATGACAAACAATGTGATGAGTTGTTGATTGAAGACTATCAATGTAATAATCAAGTCTTCGAGCAGCTGAAGAAGGAAAATAAACATGAGGAAAGGATGGTTCATGAGGTAAAAACCACTCCTTTTTTATCAAAGGACCCAGAAAGATCTAATGAGTATTCATTTTGGAATGACCTTGAATCCTTTGTTTCAAGCTTAGATGGAAAACAAGATCAGGTTGAACATGTTCATGTAGAGAAAATTGAAAGTGAATCTCAGAATTATTCTAATTTATTTGATGAACTTCCTCAATTTTTTGATGAAAATGAGGCTATCACAAGCATGCTAATATCAGTACCTACTTTTGAGCAGCAGAATGACAAAGCTCATCTAGACCTTATGCACAGTTATGATTTAGATGAGAATATATTTTCAGGAATAATAGAGGTCTTTTGCTCTAACATTGATGAAAGTTTGGTGCCATATGAGCCAGCAACACGTGATCAGCCTATTCAGATCAAAGAGCCACACATTCCTTCATTTCATTTATCTGGATTATCTCTATCAGATCAGATTGAAGTTGAGGCAACAAGAAGGAAAAAAGAAAATCTTACAATGCATACAGTGGAGCAGTCTAATCAACAAGATGGAGTGCTAACAATTTATAAACATGAAGACAACAGTAAGAGGCCAAGTTTTATCCTTTCAAAAGGGTGTCCGATCAGATATTTGTCCAAAGAGGAGTCTACAGAATTACCACAAGTCATGATTCTACCAAAGAATGTGATTGCAGCTGTGAAGCATCAGGTTAATCTTATTCATATGCCTTAGACTATCATCTTTAATGATCAGTCAGATAAGGAAGGTATGCTTTTTATGATGATCCAAGCTATGCTGATAACAGTTTTTGAACAGAAGGAGCAGCAGTTAATCAAATTTCTATACTTCTTTTTGATTAATCTTACAGATTTGAAGCAACCTTTGTTGTTAAGAAAGGGTAGTTATTTTTCACAGCCAGTAAATGGTCATGTCTGAGCACTAACACTATTTGGTTAGTGTAGGGTAGGGTAGAGTTTATTGTTATGCTTTCAATAAGTGCCTCGTGGCACGTTTTCATTCTAGTATTGTTTCATTTTCAATAAGTGCACTTGCTGCACCTGGTTTTTTAGATTATGTCTTCAACAGAATTGCAGTAATTTTTTTCAAGTTTACATTTTGATGCTGAGTTACAAAGTTTTTCAAAGGAGGTTAAGAGCAGAGATTGACTCCATGCCCAATGGATATATAATCCAACTGGTCTATTGTGTTTAGCAGGAAAACACTCCGCAGAGGTCGCCAATTTGTTACCTATTTTTCACTCCGAGCTCAAATAGGTAGAGCTGGATGAAGTTCATCATTTATAGGTACAAAAAATTTCATGTTTTGCTAATTAAGTGTTCATTGATCATCATTGAGATCATCTTACATATGAATCATAGTTTTATTGTGCAAACATTTAAAATAGAAAATTGAGAAAATTTGCATAGTGATGCTTTTATTCATTTTGTAAAAAATGTTGAATCCCACACAAGTCATGGGAGTAACTCTTTTTGGATTTTTATAATCAAATAAAGAATGAATAATAAATGGTATGCTATACAACTAAAAATAATGAAAGCATAGGGTAGAAGATGATTCGTCATTGCCTGGAATGACAAATCATTGACGGTTGAGGTTTTCAGTTGTGACGTTAGCTCTAACTCCATTTCCAGTTTCAGCTCCAGTTCCAAATCCAAAAGCATCTACAGGAAAGATAAAAGATGACATTAGAGATGGTCTCTAAGAAATGACAGATCAAATCCTATCATATGCCTACGCTACTAACAGGAATATAAGATACAGTCAATCAGGCATCCATCAGATGATTGAAAAATCAAGAGAAAAAACATAATTCAATGGGAGCTTTCAGCTTCTTTTATTTTTGCTAACATGTTTGTTTCAGTGTGCAGGAATAGGTTCATCATGTTCGAGATCATTTTATCAAATATGTGGAGCAAAACGGGCTCCCACAAGGGTTGAGCTCGGCATATCAAAAAGGATATATTCACAAGTTTCATACGAAGTACATGAATATTGATAATAGCCATTAAAAGCATCAATGTTGCACTCATCAATTTCATATTTTGTTCATGCTCTACCTTATATTTTTCACATTACATTTAAATGAAGTATAGAGCCTCTTTGCATTGGAATGCCTTCATAAACCATATCATCGTACATGACAGATTTTCAACAATCCAATTTTCTACAAGTTCTTCAATAGAAAGCAGCAAATTTTGTTTTAAGACAGCATTTAAGAATAATGGAAGATACAGATGCATCATCTTTTATCAAATAGGCATACAATGTTACAAGTGCCAGTGAGACAGCAATGAAGTATGAGTTATTAGGCATTAACATTAAATGGAGTATCTATTTTCAATGGCGATCATTATTTACAAAGATATTCAAAAAGCAGATTTTGCATGAATATAAGACCAATGAGAACTTCATCAACAATATAAGTTACTTTGAAATAAAGGCATGTAAGACAGTGTGCTTATGTTGTGACAGTTCTATGGAAGTAAAAATAGTTGTAGTTATTCAAAAGCAGATTTTACAAATGAAAGGAATTTAGTCACAAAAGATCAAAGGGAAGTCAATAAGGAGCAGAAAAGTCATTAGTTTCCATTGACAAGTAGCTTCCATACAAGTTGTGTACATGAGATAAGTGCAGATGATAAATAATGTGACATTCAAAGTCATGACAGTGAATGTCATAAATTGAGAACGATGTTTTTCTCATGGTGGACTCATTATTTACAGTAGTATAAGGGTCAAAGGGATCTTTTGGAATACTCAATGAATGTATGGACCAGAAACAAATTACGCTATCATCCAACCATATGTTGCTACCTCATATTGTATTTTTCTATTGTTTCTGTTTAGGAATACATATGTTGCATGGTTAAACAGAGTACATCAAAGCAAGGCACAAGTTGTGGCAGTTGCAGCTTATTAGTCTACAGGAAGTAATTGAAGTGTCCCAGTATGCACAGAATATATAGAAACAATGATGCTCTTTAAATTTCAAGAATAGGATTAAGTCAGCCCAAGCAAGTTTTTGACCTTTTTCTACGTGATACCTGAATCAAGATGAAGGACAGAGATAGCACATAACTATGACAGTAAGAGCAACATGAGTACATACCTTATTCCAATGTTCATGCATGTTGAAGATAATAATACTCTAAGCACATACAACTACAGCAGTATAAAGGTCAGACAATGAAGGAGAGTAATCAAATGGCATTCATATTATGATCTGGAATGATCATATCACAATGAAGGTGATTGTAATACTGCTGACAGTAATTACATGAGCATAAACATAGTATTGTTTTTAAGCAGTCTTATACAAGGAATGAAGCAGTCAAGCACATAATGTTCAAGCTTGTTGCAAGGTTAAACAGAGTACATCAAAGCATCAAAGTTATATGTCGAGCCATATATCACATACATTCACAATGGAGAATAGAGTTAGGTGAAGTCAAGCATGTAGAAGACATATGCAAATTTCTTTTTACCCATTTTAGGGTTTTTATTCTAAAATGAAGGAAAATCAACAGATACAAAATACCTAGATGGAAAATATAGTTGAACAGAGAAAGAAGTTGCGCATCAATACAGACATATTAAAATGCATTAGAAAATGGTAAGGCTGCGGCCAGAGTCAACAATAATGCAAAGAGTAACAGAGACAAAGAAATAACACAGAGTACATCAGAAATATGGTTGTGGTGTAGTTGAGAGGCCCAAAGGATGTTTCAAGATGAAGACAAATGTTCAGATCTGTGGTAAAATGACTTACCCTGCAAAGAAACCTTCAGAAAAGTCTTCAAACAGTGTCACTCATGAAGAAATCGGCCTGCACATTGTAAGGAAACTATGCAGCCATAAAATGACAATTTCCACATAAACCAAATCTGAAAACATGCAAGTAAAATACCAACATCAACATGCAAGAGAATAGACAACATACCCATCAAAGATGACACAAGATATACCCTGGGAAAACCCTCAAGAGGGAAAAACCCAACCTCCAAAAACATCTACACTCCATGTATTATTCAGCAATGAAAACCCATCACAATACATCTGCAGAGACTCCATGAACACTTCTGAAGCACAAGCTATCCATGCATTCCATGTGACCAAGCATGAATCCACACATCCCATGCCATGCTTCAAACCCTCACACATGCACAAGCTCAACCTTGACCAACTTTTGATCCAACCTTTATCCAACCCTAAACAACTACCCATGTGGTTGCTTTTATAGAAACAAGCTCCCACAAAACCACCAAGTGGTATTACATAAACCATGTGCCCAAAACCATACAACATGTGACCCCACATTTAATATTGGGTACTTTATTATTTTATTATTATTCCCCAATATTAAATAATTACATTTTACAATTATGTCCCAATGTTACATACAACAAAGTGGCCCCAACATTATAACTCCTTGTGATGCACGTTCACCTAGAAAACCCCTAGGTGCACCACACACATAATAAATAAATAAAACAATACAAACATTATGCAAGGTGTACAACACCTAATTCTAACAATCTCCCACTTGTTGTATACATTGCATAAGGGGGTAACAAATAAACTCCATAGGCAACATGTACCATCCTAGAATCCAAGTGCTCCATGTGCTCCAACAAGATACCTGTAACAAGAACCAAGGTGACCACCATCTCATCCATGAATGCTCCCATCCTCCACCATGCCAACTGCACTAAGATATGAACACATCCAAAGAGATGTCACACTAATTGTCACAAAGAAGCATAAACCTGCCTCAACCTGATATCTCAAAAACACAAACATTGAATCCAATATGCACCAGTAGCTGTCAAGAATAAATCACCATAGCTGAAATGACATCCACAGCAAATGCCAACACATCCAACTATCCATACCTCCAAGGTATACATATCATAGTAAACTCATGCCAACAACATATCCACCCATAAACCACAATAACGAACTCCATGTGCAAACCTGTCAAAGCATGACATACACATCCAAGAGCTCCCACTGCATGGGCAATGTCAAGATGAATGCAAACCTGGAATGAGCGCATTCAACGTGTCGCTTCGTTAACATCAAGGCTTGGCCCAGGACCCAACTACTCGTCGTATTTGGTTTGGTATTGCTACTGCACATGACTTTGAGAGTCATGATGATATTACCGAGGAACGCCTTTATCAAAAGATTTTTGCTTCTCACTTTGGTCAGTTAGCGATAATCTTTCTGTGGACCTCTGGGAATTTGTTCCACGTAGCTTGGCAAGGCAATTTCGAAGCATGGGTCCACGACCCCTTACATATAATACCTATTGCTCATGCAATTTGGGATCCTCATTTTGGTCAACCGGCCGTAGAAGCCTTTACCCGAGGAGGTGCCCCTGGTCCGGTCAATATTGCTTATTCCGGTGTTTATCAGTGGTGGTATACAATTGGCTTACGCACTAATGAAGATCTTTATACTGGAGCTCTTTTCTTGCTATTTCTTTCTGCTCTCTTTTTAACAGCGGGTTGGTTGCATCTACAACCTCAATGGAAACCAAGTGTTTCATGGTTTAAAAATGCCGAATCTCGTCTCAATCATCATTTGTCGGGACTCTTCGGAGTCAGTTCTTTGGCTTGGACGGGGCATTTAGTTCATGTCGCTATTCCTGAATCAAGAGGACAGCACATAAGATGGGATAATTTCTTGAATGTATTACCATATCCCCAAGGTTTGGAACCACTTTTTACAGGTCAGTGGAGTCTTTATGCTCAAAATCCTGATTCCAGTAGTCATTTATTTGGTACCTCTCAAGGGTCGGGAACTGCTATTCTAACTCTTCTCGGAGGATTTCACCCACAAACTCAAAGTTTGTGGCTAACTGATATCGCTCATCATCATTTAGCTATTGCATTTGTTTTCTTCATTGCTGGTCATATGTACAGAACCAATTTTGGGATTGGACACAGTATAAAAGATATTTTAGAAGCACATATTCCTCCGGGAGGCTTATTAGGACGCGGGCATAAGGGTCTTTACAACACAATCAATAATTCTCTTCACTTTCAATTAGGTCTTGCTCTAGCTTCTTTGGGAGTTGTTACCTCCTTGGTAGCTCAACACATGTATTCTTTACCTGCCTATGCATTCATAGCACAAGATTTTACTACCCAAGCTACTATCTATATTATTCTCGGAGGCAGAGAATGCAGTTAGTATAGAGAATGCAGTTAGTATTAAATTGAGAAAAATATATTCTCAACTTGCAAAAATTTTCAAAAATTGAACATACACTTGGCAATATTTTTTGGAAACATTTGGGGGTCATTCAACAGTGTTAGAATAACTATGGAGCATAGTCAGAATCATTTGGTCAATGAAATTCAAAAGGTTTATCGATCCCAGGGCGTACAAATTTCTGATAAACATATAGAGGATATCCAAGTCATCATGACTCAACCAAGAACACTCTCCTCATTGGTCCAAGTTGAACTCACGTCCAACCAAGGTGTAGGCTCCCTCGGACTTCCTGCTAAAACCTCATCAAGAGTAACCATATCAACAACATGTCTCTAATCACAAGAGAACACCAAGCCTCACCTATGTCTCCAAGTATCCATGAGCACCTGTACCCATCAATCCATGCTAAAACCAAGTGAAAATGATCAATGTACTCAATACAAAGAGAACCAACCAAGATCAAAATCATAGCTCCAACTGCAGAATCAGGAACATAAACATGACACCATGATCTCACATCCTCTCAAAAGAAGATCACATGAACAAATCATCATAACATGTACCATGCCACAACTCTAAACTAGTAATCAAGAGTATACCATGACATAATAACAAAACCATCCTACAACCAAGGATCACCTGTCAAAACCAACAAGTCATAAATAATACCTCAACATCTCCAACACCTAATGTCAAAGAACTCTCACTATAGCACAAAAAATCCAAGAGCTCCTCCATGACACCAAAGATCACCTGCTGAAGACAACCATCCATAACAACCAATGGATCCACATCATCGCCAAATGCTCCCACTGAACCGTGATACCAAGCAATCCCATGGCACCATGATGCACAAAACCAACACTGTCATAAGCTCACACAAAAACCTGTGAATCCAAGCTCTCAATGACAACATGATAACCATCCTCTAAAGTAAGAAGATACACCGCCAAACCATCATAGCCATCACCACCAAACCATCACTGTCACAATCTCCCACTGAACCGTGTAACCAAGCTATCCATGACATCGTGATACCAATCTCCTCAAACCAAGAAGATACACCGCCATAACCTGAATCAGGATCCAATCCAACACCACCAACAATGCAACTGCGTAAACCATCATAACATGCCAAAGTCTCTAATGCACAAGAAACATCCATGACATCATGATCACCACCAAATATACCAACAACTCAACCCAACCATGTCCACATATCTGCATAATCATAGTCAACTACATAGATCTCATATCATGACTGTACCTAGTAATACCATCTCACCTCCTCAACATGACAACCAAAACAACAAACCAAGTGACTAAACCAAGCCACTAAAACTGATCATGCATCAACACTGAAATATCAATGGGCAAAGACAACCCATATCCAAGTCATAGGTGCAACAAGTAAGTATAGACCGCCTACAACATTGCACAACTTGTAGATACAACAATGCAATATAACCATGTCAAAAATATAATAATCTGAGATGTACAACCGAGCATACAATGAATCCAATATCAAATATCCCAAATCCAACAATCCATAAGCTCATAATAACACCATAGTCAAAGAGACCTATAAACAGCTCAGATAAAGAAAATAGTAAATAAACCATGCCAAAATATCTCCAAACTTGATCCACTGCGTAGTGATCTGAACAAGCTTTCCATTGACTATTCGAAGTCCAAAATCCGACTCCGTATGCACCCGATATGCCCTCTCAAAGCTCAAAATAAACATCTGACTTCAACCAAGCAAAACACTATCAAAACTATAAAACCATGAAACAAAACCTATACCACTGTGTAGTGCTCGGAACCAGCTTTCCAACGACTATAAGAAGTCGAAAAACCGACACCCTGGACAAAAGTTATATGCGTTTGAAAAAAACTGTTGTAAATCAACCTTCAGGTGGCTCTCCGGTGGCGCGCTGGTGGTGGGTGGGCGGCGGATTCCAAAAAATTTATCAAAACTGATTTAATTTTTCAAAATAAAATTTTTCTGCACCCCTTATGGCAGACCCGACGCCATCATACAATATGGCTTAATTATTTTGAAATCCGTGGAATTTTATTTTTCATGGCGGACTTTTAAAAGTTTCAAATTTTAATTTTTGTTTTAAGTCTCTATATATATGAGCTCCTTGTTACCGACGCAGACTGCCGGGCCTCGTCACGGCTGGCATTCCAGCATGCATCGCACCGGTATTAATCACCGTGATCAACAGAAGCCTGAGGCTGGGTCCGCTGGACCCCAAACCCCTTTAAATTTTTTTATTTTTTCATCTTTTAATTTTCTATTTTTGTTTTGATTTTGCAGGAAAATAAATCTTGGACGGAATTTTTAATTTTCTCTTAATGCTTTTGTTTTTCGTTTTGCAGGTAAAAGAAAATTTCGACGGGAATTTTAATTTATTTTTCGGATTTTTTATTTTTCGGCGACGACTGTACCGTCGACGCCTGTACGGCTGAATAGGGGAGGCATTTTTTTTTTGTAACCAAAATAGGACATGTTATATGTCAAAATTTCTCTCTCGGCCAACCTAAATCCAACCATGAGGTCCATTTTGTCCTAGGAGGTCATCTGTGAAAACTCACCCCCAAAACCCTCATATAAATGCATGACCAAGAAACCCTATTTTGCCAAAAGTTTTCTCACCCCAAATCTGCAAACAACCCATCAAACCAGCAAACCCAAAACCCTCATATCTGCAATAAAACACCTGCAAAACCTTATATCTTTCCATTGTCTTTCATTCTCTCATGCAACATAGGGTTATCCAATCCAATAATCAAAGCTTTGATACCACTTGTAAGGAAACTATGCAGCCATAAAATGACAATTTCCACATAACTCAAATCTGAAAACATGCAAGTAAAATACTCAACATCAACATGCAAGAGAATAGACAACATACCCATCAAAGATGACACAAGATATACCCTAGGAAAACCCTCAAGAGGGAAAAACCCAGCCTCCAAAAACATCCACACTCTATGTATTATTCAGCAATGAAAACCCATCACAATACATCTGCAGAGACTCCATGAACACTTCTAAAGCACAAGCTATCCATGCATTCCATGTGACCAAGCATGAATCCACACATCCCATGCCATGCTTCAAACCCTCACACATGCACAAGCTCAACCTTGACCAACTTTTGATCCAACCTTTTATCCAACCCTAAACAACTACCCTTGTGGTTGCTTTTATAGAAACAAGCTCCCACAAAACCACCAAGTGGTATTACATAAACCATGTGCCCAAAACCATATAACATGTGACCCCACATTTAATATTGGGTACTTTTATTATTTTATTATTCCCTCAATATTAAATAATTACATTTTACAATTATGTCCCAATGTTACATACAACAAAGTGGCCCCAACATTATAACTCCTTGTGATGCACGTCCACCTAGAAAACCCCTAGGTGCACCACACACATAATAAATAAATAAAATATTACAAACATTATGCAAGGTGTACAACACCTAATTCTAACACACATAGCAAAACATGCTCTTTCTAGCTCAAAATCGACAAAAAATGGCCAATTTCGAGCTTCAAACCCTACTCCATGGCGGCGGTCGACAGCTTCTTCACGAAGCTTCTCAAAAGTCAAAAGACAATGATTTTAGGGTTCAATGTTTTCCTTATTCATCCACCCTAATTCTTTTTGATATTGTTATTGATGATTTTTAATAATCATTTTGTTTTTGATGTGGTCGACCCATTATAATTGATTTATCAAGTGATATGGTTAGCCAATTCTTTTGTAAGGATGAATGCATTTTTTCCTGATATCTCATATGCATGGAGTGGAGTAATAAGGTGGTCAGCCTTATCAACAATGGCAAGATTTAATTATTGACAAGTATATGCATAGTGATCAACGGTGATTATCAATGAAAAGATGCCTATTTTTTACTTATGCTAAGTAAACTAACATTTAGCTTTAATCTTAATATTTTATTTGCATAATTTAATGTAAATGAATTAATTAGATGATATATTATAAATCATTTAATTAATTCATCTTTTTCAAATGCAAGTAAAGATATTATATAAAGCCAAATCTCAGTTTACTTCAGCTCTACATCAGATTGTCAACTAAAGATTTATCATGAGAAAGATAGACTTTTAAATGTGCATGGGCGGATTGGTCAAAATGAGGCAATTTCGCATGCATTAGCCCACTTTTTCAGGGATTTTAGTTCAATTCGAGTTACATATCAGTTACATGCTTTATGACTACCAGTTTGAGGTCGAGTTCACTCATTTTTGCATGAGTTTGAGCCACTTTTTCAGGGATTTTCACTTGTGCTCGGATTTCACCTTGGAATTGTCATCTTTTCACTTTCAGATCACTTTCAGTTGCTTATTCATGCACTCTGGAGTGCCTTTAGATTGTATATATTGAAAAAGTTTATCTTTTTCAATTCTAGTTCTTATTTTTTCTCCTTTGCACTCTGCAAAAGCGAATGATTTGTAACTTAGCATCATTTCAGATTAATACATAGCAGGTTTTACAGGTTACCCTTGGTTTTAGCATGGAGTTTTTCCTTTTATCTTCTCAATAGTTTCAGGTTTTGCCTTCAAGCTTTCAGGAAACATTCTTGTGCTTGATTTTGATCGAATTATATTGTGTTTCAGCATTGAAACCTTTATGTTTTCTATCTCAATTATAAGTATATGTATGCATTTAGTTTAATTCATAGGTCGTACACTGAGTTTATAATTTAAAAGTATTTTCTTAATTGTGAGAACACTGTTCTTTTCCTTTGAAAGAAAAATAGTTTTATGAGCCTCTGTATGAAGCATTTATATGAGTTCAAACTGTTTAGATTTTGATGTGCAAGTTAGTTAGATTGAGAATTAATTGTGAACTAAACTGCCTTTTAGGTCATCATTTTTAGATGCAAGCATCACCATAATTAAAGTTTCATAGTTCTGCAGTTGAGTTAGTTCTTTTTATCCCTTTTCCCAGCAATTTACCCGAGTATTAATCAAAAGTAATTCATAGGAACCAGCCTAGAATCTGGAGGTCTAATTCCTTATAGGATACCCACAGCCTGGAATTAGTTCCCATGTGTCAACAGATTGCTGAATTAGTTATTCAAGCATACGGGTGCAATCTAAATTGACAACAGGTATTATATATCATCATTTAACATTTAGTGGTAATATTGATTAAGTACTAAATATATTTTGATATTTTATTGTGTGAGAAAAAATTACTAATGACCTTTTAATAAGTGTGTTTGATAGCATATCATGCCATTTGTAATTAGGGTGGATTCCTGTCTTACAATTGACTTAAGGAATGCCATAAGTCAATTGTCAACCTTTACAAGGTATGTGGTTATATGAAATGTTCATGTGTGAGAGACATAGAGATATTATATTGCATTTTAATTTTTGACTAAAGGTTCATACTAATTTACTATTCTTATATTAGGTGGGTGACCTCCAAGGAGATCCACAAATGTGAAGTGCCAAAATAGAACAAGGAAATTGCAAAAATTGTATGTGTATTTGAGAAGGAGCTCCCTACAAGTTTCATGGACCTACAAGTCCATTTACTTATACACCTAGTTAATGACATTGAATTGGCAGGTGTCGTATCAATGAGGTGGATGTTTTTCTTTAAGAGGTATATGAAAACTCTAAAAAGATATGTCCGAAAAAAGGCACATCCAGAGTGTTGCATGGATAAAGGGTATGTATTGAATGAAGCATTTTTCTTCCTGTGTGAATTCCTTGGTAAGGATTTTGAAGATGGGTCATGCTTCTGGGATGAAGAATGAGCATCAAATATTATTGATGGAGAAAAACCACAATCTAATGGTGTTCAAGTAGAAATTAGTAACTAAATTCATGATCAATGTGGTTGTTTTTCTTGCAATCATTAATTTACTTTGTAATTTATTTGTCAAATTAATAGCATGACATTTGGAGTTTGAAATAAACATGTTGACATGTAATAGGTGTAGACGAAAGTGCTATACTCGACAAGTTCATTCTATACCACATGGACTTTATGAACAAATGGATTGATCTATATGATAAAAAGAGAGAAGTGTTAGAAGAAAAGAGACAGTTTAAGAGATCAAACCCAAGGAATACTCCACTTCCCACTGATCTACTTGGGGAATGGGGCAAAGATTGTACACTAGAATGGGTTACTGAACAAATTCAAAATCAAATAGAAGATGTAGGTATAGATTCAAACATAATAGAAGTTGAAATCAACATGTCTAGAGGATGTGAAAGATAGGTACAGTTGGAATTTTATAAAATGTTGTTTCCTTACAGTTTTGACACTATTAACTATTTTGATATTTGTCATTATATTTGTTTTCGTTGAAATAAATGGTCTTTCATAGTCGAGGAATATCCAACAATGCGGCATATGGTCGACATTATCGTGTAGAAAGTGTAGATGTAAAGAGATGATCTTTCGATTGTGGCATCATGGTTGACTTCAAGCAATCTAGTCGATCAAGCTCAAAAGATAAGAATATAATTGAAGGGAATCTACAATATGTTGGGAAAATACAAGAAATTATTGAGTTGGATTACCACTCTTTTAAATGTTGTATTTTTAAGTGTAGATGGTATGAAGCATTTGAGAGGACACAAAGACATGATACCAATAGTGGATTGTTTTCTATAGATTCATCATGCTTCCTACCGAAGGATAAGGAGCCTTATGCTCTACCAATTCATTGTGAGCGGGTATTTCTTTAACTCAAACAAGAAGCGGTAGTGATCATTAATCTATTAATTCATAGTTTATTGTGAATATATACATGTGTTTATTAATCAATAAAATTGTTATAACATACGTCTAATATATGTATGTCATTCTTGTGCAGGTATTTTTCTATGAAGATATTTTGGACCTAAAATGGATATTTTTCATACATTATGATCCAAGATTAAGGCATGTATTTGATGAAATATTAGTGGATACTGAGCAAAACAATGATGGCCAACAAAATGAGAGAGAGGGATTAGAGAACATCGAATAAATTGATGGTATAGAAGAAATTGACATCTATGATGATGTTGAAGATGGTTATGTTCAGGCACAAGAAGACAACAATCTAGAGTTAGATGATGTTATGAAAGAAAACAATATAGATGGTATAGAAAATGATGATCCAAATACATCTGGTAACAATATAGATGTTCTACAGTCAAATTTCAATGATGATGAAGATGATGCAGGTCAAGATGAGGATGATAATATTAAATACTTGAAAGAACATATGAAATTGACAATGATACATTGGATGACATTGTAGCAGACAATAATGTTAATGACCAAGACTTCTAAATTTTCAGAATTATTTGCAATCCATGTTTTAAAATGGATGATTCTTATGGCCTAAACTTTGAAATGCTTCAATAATATTAATTCAAGTGTTAAACTATAGAACCACCACTCTCCATTTTGATGGTATATAACTTGTTTATTAGAAATATTTTATTAACTATAGATTTAGCTCGATATGTATCTCCCAATTTCTTTAAAATAAGTGTTATAATGGCCTCTTCATGTACATTCAACAATATTGAATTAGCCAAATAGAGTCTAATGAGACTCTTATCTTTTTTTTCATTTTTTCTGCCTTATTATGACATTCCAATATGTTTTTATCTAGCTACTATAACCCATATGTCTCTATCCACAATAATATACTCCATCTTAAGCTTCTAAAGCTTAAATTTTGTGCCTAATAACTTCTCCATTTCTACTCTAGATGTGATTGTCATCTCTTCCTATAATAAGATCAAACCCTTCTATGAAATATCACATTTAAGTGAATATTAGTAAACAAAATTCTCTACCTAAAACCTATAATTTAAGTTGATAGGAATATTACCAAATGAAAGAAAGTAGGGTACAAAAAAATTCTTCATAAACTAATCTTAGCAGAGATTATTTGAAAATTTTAATATATTTAGATTTACAAAAAGGAGAAATACATATAAACCATAAACAAAAACATAACACAACACAAGTGCACATGGTAAAAAACCCTTTTAGGAGAAAAAATTACACTCAAAAGAGCCCAATTTACTATTCAATAGTCTAAACATATTTATAATAAACTTGAAGGGAAATTTGTCTATAGGAGCATCACTAACCAAAGATTTAGAGTGATTCTAGTAGCATATCATTACCTAGAAACTGATTTATTTAAAATTAAATCTCAAGCATCATATAAATATAAGTAGTGATTACAAAATCATGATCTAAAAACACCCAAAAAAAAGTGGCACCCAAAAACCTAGTTAGAAAATAAACACCCAAATCCCAAGATGACCTCATTGGATAAAAATGGTGTATTAATTCCACATGTCATAATTGCATTATAAAATAATCATCAAATTAGGAACTCCATTATGGATTCATGCCACATTCACCATTTTTGTGGGTCTATATGTGATAATGGGTCTAATAATTTTATGATGAAGTATGTAGAAAAAAATATACATGGTCATAAAATAACCTCTTTAAAAGGATTTTAACCCTAGGTAGGGACCAATTAAAGTAAACTATTTGAAAGGATTTTTAATTCACATCAACCAGAAACCAATCAAAGCATCCACACAGTAATAGTAAATGCGTTCTGATAAATCTTGAAGACTTAAATAACTTGAAAATATCACTTTGGAGACAACAAAGTAATAGATAAGCAATGAAAATTGACACAGTAATTGAACATTGAAAATGGATTACGAATTATACGTAGTCTACTCCATTGTATTACTTCAAAATATAAGAATTTGTAACAAAAGTCTTTTAATATGATATGGATGGGAATATTATGCAACCTATCTTCTTACTAATGCCTATTCTAATGGAATATGATCTGATGATGATGATTTCAAAATCGAGCCCTGGTTTCCCTATTTGTATGGGAAGCAAAAAGCTTCAGGCCCATTTACAAAAAGTCGCATCGCTTCATAACTAAATCATAATTAGCATAAACATAAAAATATTGAGAGTTTTTTGGTGGATGCACTACAATCTATTAATCTCGAGTAAGCACCCGTGATCACCTAAGACCTGTTCAAGGCTCATGCACCATGATCATGTATCAAAACCATCAAACTCCAGTCCCTATTACTCCTCTCTTACTTGGCTTGTGCAATGAATGAGTTAATCTTCAACAAATGCTCAATGTACCCACTTTTGGCATGAGTGTCTGCATTATGTATAATATCTTTCATGGCATACTCCAATTCAAAAATTCTTCCAAGTTGTTGATGTGTTTTCTTAAGTACCTCATTTTCGTCATTGATTGCATCAAGAACAACTGGAAAATAGTGGGCTATATCATCCTTCCATTTATCCTGATCTTTCAATTCTATTTCCTCAAAGAAGTTGGGCAAGGCCATACTCAGTGGTTGACTAAAGTCACTTAAATCCTGTGTCAAGATGGTATGGAAATATTTATGCGCTTTCATAAGCTCTTCATATTCTTGTAGCACAACAGTGTTATCTTCCTTCTTTGATATTATGTGAGACTCCACTTCCTTGGTTTTGTCACTCAATCTAGTGTTTTCCAATAATATTGCATATGTTTTGTCATGAATATGCCAGACTTGTTCAACATGCTTATACATATCTTCAAATCTCATGCAAATTATCTCTGATGCCATTTCAAATATGGTGGTCTTGAGCTTTCCTTTTAACTCCTCTTGTTCCTTCTAAACTTTCTCATGTCTATGTTTGTAGTAGGTAGTTTCTGACATTGCTTCTAGCACCTTTCTTTCATGCTCAACTAGTGGAGAGTAAATCCCTGAGGAAGAGGGTAGTTTATCTCTGTAGCTGATCAACTCCTACTTTAGCCTTACATTCTCTTCTATCAGTCCCTTGTTATCCCTTATTAGTTTTTGAATTTGAGCCTTGGTGAACTTGGCCACATTTACATTCAAGTCAGCAGTTTCCATAGGATCTTTCACTCCTACCCTTTGCACCAAAAGGTGTCCATAAATTTGATTATGATCAACAAGGGAAGGCTTTTTTCTTGGTGGGTAAAGTTCCCATATCTATAAAGTAGTATTATCAGGATTATATCCTGATCTAGTATAAATCTTATCATCAACTTTGTCTATCAAGTACAAGGTTTTATTCTTTCTCTTTAGAAAGTTGTCAAACACAATGGTTGAACTGATATCCCACCTTGGAAGGAGCATAACCCCAGCTACTTGCGATAATGCTCTTCCTCTCTCAACAGTCATGTTCTTCATCTCTCTATCAATTTCATGTTGAAGCTCTTTCAAAGCATATGCTTCCTTTTCAGAGTCAATTCCTTTTAGCCTTTCCCTTACCACCTTTCCCTTATACTCATAGATGAAAACCTTAAATTCAGAAGTTTGGACAAATGCATCATTTGCAATGAATTCCTGCTTACACGGTGTCTCACATGCTCATTGGAAGCTTCAAAGGTAATCACACTCCTTTCCAGTGGCATTTCATATTAGGGAATAACAGGAGTGTTAATCTGTGTGACCTCTTCTTCCCCTTTAGTATCATCTTCAACGATGATTGGGGTGTCAACTAAGAAGCTTACCTCTGGAGTAGGTTGTGGTGACAGATGGCCCAGTGGTGTTATATTTTCTGCTTGCCTTCTAGATCCAACATTTCTTATTTCTCAAATGCCACTAGAGGTACATCCTTTATTGTTTCTTCTTCCTGCAGAAGCAATTGCTCGACTATTTCCATAGGATCTCAAATTTCATGAAAAGCTTCTACATAGGCTCGATTATTATTCATTCTCCAAGTCTCAACCATAACAATTCTATTGTATGCATTTATCCTCATTATCACTTAAATTTCCTCACAATTCCTGATGACATCATTGACATGGAACTCATGCTCATATCCTTACAGTTTTTGAGAAATTTTGGCATCATAGATGAAATGC
>VDFB02154245.1:0-33389 GCA_007258455.2 Sequoia sempervirens | reverse complement strand
AGGCAACAAAGGCAAGACTAGAAAAGCACGGGTAACACAAACTTGGCTCTGGTGGTTATATGAAATTAGCCGCACGAATTGTAAGTATCAATAAATGAAATATTGCATCCAAATTATAATAAATTGAAAACAATTTTGTTTTTATCACACCATAGAAGCAAAATTCATGATCTTATGCAAAAATGTAGGCTCAATTCAACAGAAGTTCCCAATAAGAGGACCTGAAGATTTCCTTTCAGCAAGGCTATGGAGTCGTGGCTAAACACCTAAGAGTCTTGACTGGCAAACACAATCTTCCATTGCATCCGACATGCAGTAAATAAACTCAATAAAGTTTATTTAAAATTGAATACTTGTGCAATCTATTCAATATTAATTTCCACCATAAAGTAATTACATGCCTATTTGTTTTAAACATTCAAGCAATGATAATACGCACATGACATTGGAATGCACCAGGAGGTGGAGCACAACGCAGATGAAGGTCATGGTGCATCCCCATTTTAGAGCATGTAGAGTGTGATCAACATGTTGAGCATGATCGCATTCAGAGAGATCGAATATGATGTGGGCCCCATCAAGTAAAGAGGACCACTCTAAAGTTCTTTTAAACATATTTAATTTCAATTGGTGTATTAATTAATGAAACCTTTCGTGTTTCAAATTTTAGAGCATGTAGAGCGTGATCAACGTGTTGAGCATGATCGCTAGATAAGATCAGGGGAACATGATGTGGCCCCATCGGTAAAGAGGACCACCCTCATGTTCTCTTAAACATATTTAATTTCAATTGGTGTATTAATTAATGTAACCTTCGCAGTTTCAACTGCAGATCGTGATTTAGAGGGTGTTCAACATGTTGAGCATGAGTCTATAACAAAAGTTCAGGAACATGATGTGGACCCATAAGGTAAAGAGAACCACTCTAATGTTCTTTTAATTAATGAAATACTTGTAACAATAATAATAAAACATATCAGTTTAACATTTCTTTCTTATTGTAGCAGATCCCCCCTCACAGCGGCGTCCACGTCATGAGCAGACGAATACGCGTACATTAAGATCACGAGCAAAGGGAAGAACAACTAAAGGGGGGACAGATATTGATTTAGAAAATGATACTCCACTTCAGCTTTACGTAGCTTTAAAAAAGAAGCAAACAAAAAAGTGATTGTAATCATATCATGACAACCATATTTTTGATAATATGTAAAAATTGAAATAATGAATATTATATGTTAATGAATGAATGTGAATATGTTAATTAATGAATATTATATGTTAATGAATGAATGTTATATGTTATTAATGGATGAATGAATGTTATATGTTATGAATGGATGAATGAATGTTATATGTTATTAATGGATGAATGAATGATTAATTTTATATGATTGGGTATGGGGAATTGAGAGTTATGTGAGGGGGGGGAGGGGCCAAATGAGCTTCCACCGTCACGTGGTTGGCCCTGTTAAGTAGAGAATATTAAACTATTCTCGAAACAAAGAGAAGCTCAATAAGGTAATGCACTTTTCAATATAAGAAATGCATCGTTTGAAGCATCAAACCAATATGCAGTCTGTATGTATGATCAGTCGTCAGTCTCCGCAATGGTACATTTCCACAAAAAAAAAAAAATTAAAAATTGATGCTTCGTCGCAATTTTGACGAAACCCACCGATGAATCAACGAAAAGGTTCGACGAAGTTGCTATAGCTGCGACGAAGGTTTCGTTGTAACTCCTTGCCCATTTAGTCGCAATTTCGACAAACTTTTGGTGTTGTTTCCACGCTACTACTTGCCCATTTCATCGCACTTTCGATGAACTTTTGGTGTTCTTCCGACACTACTCCTTGCTCTTTTCATCGTCATTGCGACGAAATCTTGGTGTTGTTTCGATGCTACTACTTGCCTATTTTGTTGCAAGTTCAACAAACTTCTGGTGTTGTTTCGACGCTACTCCTTGCCCATTTCGTCGAAATGGCGATGAACATCTGGTGGTCTCGACGCTACTCCTTTCCCATTTCGTCGAACTGGCGATGAACTTCTGGTATAATTCATCGGTGGATACAAGAAGTGTTCATCGATATTCTAAAGAAAGTCTGAGCCATTTCATGATGCCGACGACCGACGATTCTTCACCGTTATTTCAATGTTTAATTCATCGTTGGCCTTTCGACAAAAAAATAGCGACAAAAATATTTTTTCCATTTCATTGCTTGTCCGACAAAGATTTTTCAAACGACCGACGAACAGCCATCGGAAAATGGTTTCAAATTCAGTAGTGTGCTAAGGGGTTCAAAGATACAAAATTCTCAATTCCACAAATAATTCAATGTAGTGAACTCACAAACCATTTCCATTGACACTTTTGGAACATTCTTTGTCAACAACTCACCATAAGAAACCAACAAATATCATTCTATCTTGTCCTTTAGTGCACCCTCAAAATCTGAATACCTTATATTTTTCCCTCAAACAAATCAAAACTTCAAATAGGGATGTTTTGTAACAACGCCCTTCAAAATAAATTGTCCTATAACAACTAGGCCTAATTAGGCCACAATAACAAAGAAACTTCAAGGAAATCTTCACTCAAACACTCAATCTTCATTCAAGTACTCACAATAGGTGACAAAATATCAAAATCAACAAATTTCATTAGTAGTAACCTTCTTTAATGTTTCAAAACTCTAAACCCTTACCATTCCAACTCCATGCTTGTATCTTGAGGGTTTGTTGAAAGTCCATAACCCCAAGCCCATTTCTCTTTTCTAGTGCCACAAACATGTTTAAAAATGATTGCCTATGCTTTATAGACTATTTCCCATCCTTTATCAGTACTTTTAGAACAAATTCCAACTATTAACCATGACTGTCACAATTCTGTATTAACAGGACAGTATAAAGAATGGGCTCTGACATTAATAAGCTCACCAATTCCTATCCAGAGAAGGCTAATAAAATCTTTACAAATCACATCAAACACTGTTACAATAGAAGAATACAGATTTTCACAAATAAAAGCACTTTAAAACTTCACTGTCCCCTGTTTTACCAAACTTTTTCACCATTTATAGGTCTAGGGCATCATTGTTTTATATGATAATCTTGTTATTTTGGTCTGAAACTTTTAGAACATGAAATTATATGTAAAAATAAGTTAACTCACCAAAAACTAGGAATTTTCATCGGCCAAAACATGAGAAACACAATTTTCTTCACCACTGTATACCCTAGAAGAGGATTTTTGACTGTTTGTAAAGAAAATGCGATATCTTTCTTATTTCTCCATGAAATTCAACAAGACCAATTGCAAAATGATCTAGACTCATATGTTAATCATTCCAAATGATTTCCCCTCAAAAAAATTTCATAAGTGGTTGTACAGTAACTTGCAAATACACTTTACCAGTCTGAAACATAGAAAATACATAGTTTTAATCATCCAACAAGGGTTTCTCATTGATTTTCTTCGTATCTAAACTTCCCCTCTACTTCAAAATTATGTAAAATTCCTTTTTGAAGTCTTTTCAACTTCCCCAACTGAAAGAAATTGATTCAAACTACCCATGACCTTTGGCCTTCCACATTTGCATCTTTTTTTTTTGCACTTTTGCAATTACAACTTTACATCATTATGCCATTTCAATTCCATGGACTCTAAATGACTCAATATCCATAGTACATAATTAAGTGATCTCAAATGACCTTATTTGAATGAAAAAATTTAAAACACGCCTAAAACCAAATACATAGCCAAAATTGACAAAACTTGAAAATTGGACTCCAAACATATCAAACACACCTAAATACCTATCAAATGACCTTAATACATTATAATGTTCTTGAAAGACCTTATTGAATGACCCCTAAGCACTCATTAAACACTCCTTTAAAAATTGGCCTCATGGAGGCTTGAATGCAACATGGTGCTCTTGCACCACAAGGTGTGAACAAGAACTATCCTATTTGTTTGCAGAGTCAAAGTCCATTACACTAGATACAAAGTCATCCTAGTTTTCAATATCGAGATGCATCGTGTCTATGTGTTATATCAAAAATAAGGAATGATGGAAAATCCCAATCCCAAGATATGAACAAATGATCACTCTCATCACCATATCTAATAAAGTCTTGGTGGATCATGGACTTGTTGGAATTTTGAATCAATCTTCAAAATCGATGGTCAAATCCATCATCTTATTTCTTCTATCTTCTTTCCACGCTAACCTGGTATCATGACAGTCAATAAAAACACCATCATGCATCCATCCTACATCCACACAATCATCAGCATGCATACATCTCGCATTATCACAACATTTCATAATAAAGGAAAAACATAATCCACTACATCGTCATTATCATTTAAGTTATTTTGAATAATGTAGATTTGTTATTCTAAGCATCTTAATACATTGCATTACCATTCATCGCATCCATATCATAACCATTCATAACATACATACTATAAGCATCATCCATATCCACACATGCATCATCATGACATCATAAATTACATGGAAAAGTACACAAAATGAAATGCATCCATCCATACATCCTACATAAGCATGTAATATGATCCGGTGGACATTTTTTAGTGGAAATTGAAGTGTCTTATTTTTCTCCAGAATCTGCACCATCAGAAAGATCTCAGTGTCCTGGTTCCAACGCAACTCGAACGGAGCGAAAAGGAGTCCGTTTGCACGAGTTATGGCTGGTCAAACCTTCGGTCAAACTAGGATCAGGGGCGTCCAGGAAGCGGAAAAAAATGATTGTTTCGGAAATTGATGGAAGCAGCATCAAGTCGAAGAGCTCGTCGAGAAGATTCCGGCAACGTTCGTTTAGTCGAAATCCGACATCGGAGGCTCAAGATACAGCTGGTCAAAGTTTCAGGTTTGACTTGTCAACCAGAAGGTACATTGATGACGTCATCATCCGTACAGCTGACGTCAGCATGAGGTACGAAATCCGAAGTGGACCAATCGGAAGCTGACACGTGGCAGTCCGTACATGTCGACGTGGCATAGTGACGTGGCAGGTGAGTCATCGGTACGGACCAATCAATGACTGACATGTGTCCGTCCGTAGTGGTGACGTGGCATCTAGGTGGCATCTGAGTCAGCAGTCGTACACCCAGTCATCGGTGACATGGCAGACAGTTGGTGGATGACGTGTCTTTGGCAGCGAATCGGATTGTGCCACATGGCGGACCGTGGGCGTGACACATGTCTGCTGGCTTCTCCTCCATCCGGCGGTTTTGAATGTTTGATTTAACAAAAAGATTGGGATGGGATTCGAACCCCAACCAATCTCCACCAAACTTGGTGGCCTGGCCGTTCCGCCAAATCCGCTGCCTCAACAATATCATTTGTCGGGTTGTTTTTGTTATTGATTTGTTCAAATTTGGTTTTAAATGGACGGCCGGGGTTGAACCCCCGACCGCCGGCCCAATAAAAGGTAATGCCACCGCTATGCCACCAAAGCATTTCAAGTATGGATAGGAGGTCGGTGAGTTTTGATAAAGGTTTGAAACCGAATACCTTCAAATTTAAACAAACTCCTAAATTTTAATTAAACAAACTCCCTAGAATTGTAAAAACAAACAACAATCTCCCGAATTTTGTAAAACCCGAGTCAAGAATATAAGGGCTAAAATATTTTTGAAAGATTATTATGTTATTAGGGGATATTTTTAAAAGATTTATATGTATTTTGGAGAGATAAGGGAGATTATTAAAATCCAAATGTAAAATTTTGGGAGATTTAGTTGTTTTTAGGGGGTTTTGGGAAATATTCTCAAATCAATTGGTTAAAGGCCAATTTGAGAAAATTATTTGTATAAAAAGGGGGCTTGAGGTGAGGATTGGCATAAGTTTTCTTTCAGGTGATGAAGTCCTGATGCTGAAGTGACGGAAGAGGAGTCTTGTTGAAGAGTTTTCAAATCATTCTTGCATATCAGAGCATCGTTACGCTGCCGAATTGTTTGAAGAATGGTGGTGCTATTGTAATCGATTTTGGAGTTAATCGGATCGGTCTCTCTATTGGAGTGGACCCGGAGACGTAGTCACATTCTGTGACGAACTCCGTTATCAAGCATTGTTTGCACTTCTCTTCTTCTCTCTCTTTCTGTCTCTTATTTCCTTCCTTTCTGTTATAATCACCTTGTTATTACGTTCTTTATGTTATTTCCTTAAGTTAATTTTGTTTTAATTAACTTGAAATAATCATTGTAAAGCATTGTAAAAGTTAAACATTTAAATACTGCAATCTAGTCTAGATCCTACACAGATCAAGTTGGTATCAGAGCTTTAGGGTGACTTTATTGCAGTTATTTGTTTTTGAATGCTAACGAGATCCAGGATTCAGAAGGGTGAAGGCAAGCTCGAAGACTTTGATCCTGAGATCAGAAAGCGTAAAACATTTCCGAAGATGTCAGTTTCTAGAATGGAGGTTCCTGAAGAGATCAGTGAGCAGGAGTTTCGAAAAGCATTCCTCGAGATGAAGGCAAAGGTGGATATTCTTTTTCAGGAGAGACAAGAACGGAAGGCACGTGAAGAAGGTTTGTCGAAGCAAGAAGATCGCAAAGACATGAAAGGGAAACAACATGAAGATGGTGGCAAGAAACCAGATCATCCCTTTTCTTCTTCTCCTCCCTCTTCTCCTTCTCCTTCTTCTCCATCTTCTCCTCATTCTATTTCTTCTAACCCTTTCAAAGTGGGTATAAGCCTAAAATAAAATTGGATGTAAAATTTGATTTGCCTAAATATTGTGGTGAACTTAATGCTGAGAAATTGGATGATTGGATTCAACAAATAGAGGTCTATTGTAGAGTCCAAAATCTAATAGATGATGTTGATAGGATCCAATTAGCTACTCTTCGTTTAGGCGGTATAGCCTTAACTTGGTGGGAGAGTAGGTCTAAGGCAGAAGTTTCACAACATGGTAGAGTCAGTTTAACTTGGGCAGAATTTATTAATGCTCTTAAGAAGCAGTTTTATCCCTTAGGACATATGCAACAGTTAATGATGGATTGGCAAATGTTTAGGCAAGGGAAAGGTCAAACTGTCCAAGAGTACACCCATGAGTTCAGGAAAAGGGCTATTTCTTTGAATGTTCCTTTGTATACCCAAGACACGTTGTTGAAGTACATAGGAGGTTTGCATTCCTACCTTAGGCATTCCATTTTGGTTTTGAACCCTTGTAATTTGGATGAAGTGTCTGTTCAAGCAACACACTTAGAGTCAAGGGGTAAAGGATCTTTTATTGATAATGATGTAAAGAAATCTTCTAAGAATGCAGAGACAGGGAAAGGAAAGAAAGCAGCTACAGTTAAGAAGGATGAGAAACTTTCTTGCACTCATTGTGACAAGGAAGGTCATGATGAAAATCACTGCTGGAAGTTACATCCTGAAATGAAGCCTAAGTGGGCTCAAAGACGTAATCAGAAACAGAAGGGTAAGGATAAATCCATGAATGTTGTTATGGATCTTGGTTCAGATTCAGATGATGAGACTAAGATAACAGCGATGGGTCTAAAAGGTAAAACCCCTATTTCTGGTGTTTCTGTTGCAAGTTGTGCTTCTTCTTCTACAGTTAATGATTTCTCTGAAGATGCAAAAAGGAATGAGTTGTTTCATTTAAGGGTTATGGCTAAGAACACTAAAATTGATGCACTCATAGATAGTGGATCTCAGGTTAATCTGATTTCAGAAAGTGTTGTAAATAACTTGGGATTAAGAACTACACCACATAAGAAACCTTATCCACTAGGTTGAATTTGTGAAAATGATAAGTTGCAAGTAACAAAACAATGCACCTTAAGGTTCACAATCACTAGTAAGTTTGTGGATGAAGTTCAGTTTGATGTAGTTCCACTGGATATCTGTGGGATAGTGCTTGGTAGCCCTTACTTATATGACAGGAAAGCTATATTCTATAGGCAACAAAATCATTATCATTTGTTTAAGAATGGCATTCAGTACATTGTACATTCTCGCAAGATTAAGACTGATCAATCTTTTGCAAACAGAGGACAGTTAAAGAGGGTAATTAATGCAAGTAAAGAGTTAACTCTTATGTCTGTTAGTATAGGTGGTTCTACACTTGAACTTGGAGTAGCTAACCAGGGTCAGATGTTACAGGATGCACCAACAGTACAGCATGAGAAAATGATTATTGAAAGCATTGATGGATCCTTGGGTAATAATGTTCCTGTTGTGAAGGATCGATATGTTGTTGACTTAATTTCTTTCATTTCTGCATTGATGTTCAGCTTGATGCTAGTCAATTTTTGTTGGTTAGTGGCTACGACATTTGATGTAGAAGCTTATGGAAGTGATAAAGTTATGTTTATGTTCAACAATATTGTTACAGTCTTCATTGTGCTTGTGAGTCAGGTTTTCAGATGTACAGAAGATACAGGACAAGTGGGGAGGCCAAGTCCTCACTTATTGTCAGAGTAAATGCCACTTTTGGAGGTCCAAAAGGTCTTTAGTGGGGAGGCCTGATCCGGTGGACATTTTTCAGTGGAAATTGAAGTGTCTTATTTTTCTCTAGAATTTGCACCATCAGAAAGATCTCAGTGTCCTGGTTCCAACGCAACTCGAACGGAGCGAAAAGGAGTCCGTTTGCACGAGTTATGGCTGGTCAAACCTTCGGTCAAACTAGGATCAGGGGCGTCCAGGAAGCGGAAAAAAATGATTGTTTCAGAAATTGACGGAAGCAGGATCAAGTCGAAGAGCTCGTCGAGACGATTCCGGCAACGTTCATTTCGTCGAAATCCGACATCGGAGGCTCAAGATACAGCTGGTCAAAGTTTCAGGTTTGACTTGTGAACCAGAAGGTACATTGATGACGTCATCATCCGTACAGCTGACGTCAGCATGAGGTACGAAATCCGAAGTGGACCAATCGGAAGCTGACACGTGGCAGTCCGTACATGTTGACGTGGCATAGTGACGTGGCAGGTGAGTCATCGGTACGGACCAATCAATGACTGACATGTGTCCGTCCGTAGTGGTGACGTGGCATCTAGGTGGCATCCGAAGTCGCAAGAGTCGCATAATCTACCACGGCGACATGGCAGACAGCTTGGTGGATGACGGGTCTTTGGCAGCGACCAGGATTGTGCCACGCGGGCGACCGTATGCGACACGGTTCCCGTCAGCCGGGCTTCTCCTCCTCCCGCTTGAATGTTTGATTTAACAAAAGATTGGGATGGATTCAACCCTGAACCAATTTCCACCAAACTTGGCGTACTCTTAGCCGCTCAGCCAAATCCGGCCGCCTCAACAATATCATTTGTCAGTTGTTTTGTTATTGATTTGAAACTAAATTCTTATTTTTAAATGGACGCCTGGGTTGAACCCCAATCACGCCCAATAAAAAGGTAATGCCACCGCTATGCCACCAAAGCATTTCAAGTATGGATAGGGAGGCTCTGTGAGTTTTGATAAAGGTTTGAAACCCAATACCTTCAAATTCTAACAACTCCCCAAATTTACCAAACAAACTCCCTAGAATTGTGTGTAAAAACAAACAACACCCGAATTTTGTAAAACCCGAAAGTCAAGAATAATATAAGGGCTAAAATATTTGAAAGATTTATTATGTTATTAGGGGATATTTTTAAAAGATTTATATGTATTTGAGAGATAAGGGAGATTATTAAAAATCCAAATGTGTAAATTTTGGGAGATTTAGTTGTTTTTAGGGGGATTTGGGAAATATTCTCAAATCAATTGGTTAAAGGCCAATTTGAGAAAATTATTTGTATAAAAAGGGGGCTTGAGGTGAGGATTGGCATAAGTTTTCTTTCAGGTGATGAAGTCCTGATGCTGAAGTGACGGAAGAGGAGTCTTGTTGAAGAGTTTTCAAATCATTCTTGCATATCAGAGCATCGTTACGCTGCCGAATTGCTTGAAGAATGGTGGTGCTATTGTAATCGATTTTGGAGTTAATCGGATCGGTCTCTCTATTGGAGTGGACCCGGAGACGTAGTCACATTCTGTGACGAACTCCGTTATCAAGCGTTGTTTGCACTTCTCTTCTTCTCTCTCTTTCTGTCTCTTATTTCCTTCCTTTCTGTTATAATCACCTTGTTATTACGTTCTTTATGTTATTTCCTTAAGTTAATTTTGTTTTAATTAACTTGAAATAATCATTGTAAAGCATTGTAAAAGTTAAACATTTAAATACTGCAATCTAGTCTAGATCCTACACAGATCATCATATCATCTTCATATCATATTATCCATCCCATAACATATCTGATAAAGATACTGAAAAAGAATATAACATCCATTCCATTGCATTGCATATCATATCGCATAAATAAAAGAAGTGCATTCATCACATTGCATCCATACATAATCATAATGCATCACATCATATCATTTGCATCCATACATTCATAAAGCATAAAATAAAGGCACATCACATCATGAATCCATATCATCTTGAATATATATATAAAAATGACTGTCATGGTACAATATCTGAATCGATGTGTATGAATATCATCAAAATGTACAATGTATATGAGGCTATCAAAAATGAGCCTATGAATGTATGTTTGTATAAATAATCGGGCAAGTAATTAAAAAAGTGTTTATAAAATGGCTAACCTTGGTGACTGCTCGACTCCCCTCTAACTGATGGCATCTCAAGGCATGTTTTGGCACCTGAACCTATATTTTACTTTTGTCGAGAAATCAACCCAAAATTCAAAATTACCGTCCAATTTCTCGAGGGGGCATGGAACTAGCTTATTCCTTGCACTAGGGCAACAATCGGGCATCCAAATTTTTTTAAAAAATAATAAATTTTTATCTAAGTAGCAGTTTTAATCCGAAAAGTGTCAGTCTTTGAACCAATGTAACAGGTACCTTGCTTCAAAGAGGGGAAAAATGTAGACACTTAAAAATGTCTTGAATGATATCATGCACTCGAATATGATATACTAACACCATTTCATCTTGAAACCCATCCTCTTTTCGCTTAATTTATTGAATTAGCCTAGCTATTTAATTAATTGCATCATCTTCATCTATTAATCTAATTGACCTATGAACCAACAATTTAAGGTGTCTATGGACTTCTCTTACACTCTTAGGATCTTTCACCTAAAAGGAGAGAGATAGAACCCAAAAATTGAATTGGTTCACTCAAAAAAAGGATTGTGTGATGTGTGTATGACTAAATGCAATATTGTAAATGCAACTAAATGATGTAATTGACTGATTATTGATCTATAACCTATGAAATATGCAATGTTTGAAAACATAGTGAGGTATACAAGAATGAACTAAAACATGAACAAACATAAACAAAATTGAAGAAGGTTGAACAGAGTGCACCTGGGCAATGAATGTTGAATCTAGAAGGATCTGAATACTGGCAGAAATCAATGTAAATCACTAGTGGGACTCATCGCTACTGATGGCGAATCAGTCCTGCTACTAACAAAAACACCTGAAAACTACTTTCCAACTGTCGGGAACTGGAATCTGTCAAAATAAACTTTTTTAGCCCTAAGGTGGGACTCATTATCCACTGATGGAAAATCAGTCCCCCCCAAAAAATTTGCAAAATCAAGGGTCAATTCTAAAGCTCTAGATCTTCACTTGTCTTCTTGTCAGGTTAACAGAGTCAAATTTGTAGAAAATAGACTGTAGGTTGTCTCCAAGATTGAAATAGGGTTTAGTTGACTTGAAACACTTTGTTGACTTCTTAACCACCTTTCAACACCTATTTGTTTGACAAATATGCATACAAAATTCTGTAAACACACATGCAGAAGGGGAAAAATGGTTAAGGGTTAGAGTATAGGGATTTTCCTTGGTCAAATCCCACTTTGGTAATCAAACCCTTAATGGAGAAATGAAATTAAATGAACAAGGAATGATGAATGAACAACATGCAAATGTCCTAAACTCACCACAACCTTGTTGAAGAAATTTGAAGACATGTCAATGGCTGCTCCAAGATGCTTGATGAATGCTTGATTGAATGATGAAAAGTGTTTGAATGCTTGAATGAATGGGTGGATTAGTGAACTTGATGAATGGAGGTTAAAATGAGAAGAAAAACACTTATTTATACACACTTATGCCATAATAACCCAATAATACATCATCACAGACTGACATAAGGTCTTTTAGAATAAAAAACCAAAAGAAAATTTGAATTATTTTGAATTTGGAGCCAAGAGGGACTCATTCGCCACCCATGGTGAATGGGTCCCACCTTGGGCTTGTAAGTGGGTGTCAGGAATTAAGTCACATTTAATGTTGTTTGTCAGGTTTACATTAAAAAATACACTTAATTAAGTCTTATGAGTGCATAAAGGGGTCATATAAAGCATAAGAAAGGTGTAAATAGTGAAATCAAGCCTAGAAAAGCATGAAATCTTGTTACAAGACTTTACAACACTTCAAAATAGGACTTGATAAGTGATGAAAAGGTGATTTTTAGGTGATTTGTAATGAAAAGAGTCTAGAAAAGTGTAGAAATGTGTTACAACGCTTCACAACACCTTCACAAGACGTCATTATTTGAATATTAAAGACCTAATGTGAATGTAGAAGTTACATTGCAACATTAAATCAAAGCAAAATAGGTCAAGAATCATGAGAGAAAGACCTAAAAGACCATGAAAATGTTAATGATCCATTTTTCTATGGTACAACCTAATTAATTGAATTCATCCCCTTTCATGCTAACATTTCATCCTATTAAATTGAATAAATCAAATTATTTAATTTAATCCCTAAAGTCCTCTTATTTAATTAAATAACCCTAAGTTATTTAATTAAATATCATATCACTTTCCCCTTTTTCATTAAATCATTTATTTAATGAATATCATATAATTCTCCTAATTTGCATAATTGAAACTTTGTTTAATTATCAAATTACTAATTAAATCTAATCCTCCCACTTGCAAAGGAATATTCCAAGGGAATATTCCTCCTTTGCATATTCCTCCAAAAAGGAAATATTCTCATGGAATATTCCTTCCCCTTTGCACATTAAATTTGGTTTTAGTTAACTAAATATTTAATTTTCCTCACTCATGAGATCGTTGATTGATTCTTTCAATCTCGAACATTAGTTTCATTTTTCCTATTCTATAAATAGAGCTTGCATCTATTGAATGGGGATCCATCTTTTGATAACAAATGTGTGTTGTTAAAACTAATACTCATTTGCATCCATGTTTCATATTTAATAGCATTTTATATTAAAGCTTTATCCATATAGCTTAAGCATCCATTAATAGCTTCCATATTAGCTTAGTTTACATACATTTTAGCATAAATTCGTAGTTATGGCTTGCATCTTTGAAATTTGTTTACATCTAGCATAGATTGCATCCATTTTATCAAGCATCATAGCATTTAGAACTCATCTCATTAAGTTAAACTAAGTTTTGTATCTTGTTTTGTTCATATCTCGTCAATTTCGTTGGTTTTCTTCAATAAAACCGACTGAAACAAGCTCATATTATCCAAGGGATTGGAAAAGGGTCGCCATTCCACATCAATGCAACACTGGTCACTCCCTCAATGGGATAAAGTTTGAAGTCTTAGAATAGGTTTCTTTCAAGCTTTCATGTTTAGTTTAATGGTTTCTTAGTTTTGATGTTTTCAAACACCACTGTATTGGGATCATGGCTTAGTGGATTAAATATGCCTAAAATCCATATGGATCTGATGTATTTATCCTATACTATGATCATGGTCATTAATATAATGATTAATTATATTTAAATACAAAAAAATAACATTTTATAATCATTTATAATGATATGAATTAGAAATTAATCAATATTTGCATTAATGCCCTCCCACTAATATTAACATATATATCTTAAAAAATAATCTATATAAAATACGTGAAGAGATATTTTGAGCAAGGTGTATATTTAATTTTCCACTATTCCACTTTAATAATATATACGAAAAAATAAATATACACCTTGCTCAAGATATCTTTTTTTACCATATACATGTTAGTTTTAACCCATTGAAAACTTGACAAAACATTTATATTTATCATATATTATAAATTTTCGTTTGTGAAATTATCTCCAAAAATTTCAATTTAAACATGAATAAACATGAATATCTAAGTAGGTGCCAATAATGGGGTTGGGGCCCTAGCTCGGTTGGCTAAATCTTTCCTATTGCAGGAGGTTGGTCATGAGGTCTAGTCTCCCCCACCCCCGTGGTACTCGAGGGTGTGTCGCGCCAGCGCCGCCGGTCACGTTAAAAAGTTTACCAGGCGCACTGCAGTTTATATGGGGTCGTGCTACCCGATTCCTGCAGTCTAAAAAAAATAAAAAATAAAAATAAAAAAAGTAGGTGCCAATAAATCCACTCTTAGCCACACCAAAAAATAAATTTATACATTATTTAACATAAATTACATATAAATATATTTACCCCGTGTCCCCATGCTACCTGAATTAGGATAATTTGGAATCTTTTCCTATTTTTGTGAAGTAACAACTGCTTAAAAATTGAGGTTGTGGAAAAATAGGGAGACTCTAGAAAAAAGCCATGTGGCTCCACCTTTTTTACATTTGCCTCCAATTTTTCCCTCTATTTTTAAAGCTAAGGTGGAAAATAATTCAAATTCTTTTCTAGCAAGAAAGTGACAGAAACAAAATTTTACTAGCGTCCAGAGGCTAACGTAAAACTGCCCGTGACTTTGAATCATGGTAGTCGTAGAGAGCGAGGAAAGTATGTATACACTCTCTTGGGCTCTCGATTTCTTCGTTGTTAGTCATGGCAGTGCCAATGTGCAAGCGAAGGACATCCTTATTCTTTCTCCATGCTCAACCCCTTCTCACGGTTTATATACCTTCTCTCATTAATCTTCCTCTCTACTCAATCAATTGTTCTGAATAGGATGTTAAAGCTACATATATTTAACTATCTTCTTCTATTTTTTTCATTGCTTTACATGTTATGCCCTGTTTCTTGAAGTTTATTTTTGTTGTTTTTGTTATAGCAGAACATTTATTGGGTATAATAATGTCGCTTTTTTTTAGGGTTCACAGTTGCTTGGGTAGACCTGCAATTAAGCAGTTTTGTAGCAAACCATTGGTATTGACCACATATATTTTGTTACATATTCGGGTTTATCTTCTTATCTATTTGAAGCATTGATACACCATATTTTTATACAACATTCTACTCTTCTTTTGTCTAAAGTGAAGTCAAAATTTAAGATTATATTTTGAGTCAATTGGGTGTGATATTTGGTAGTTTGTGGCACATGAAAAATATCAGCACAAAGGCAGGCTGAAAGAAAAGTATAAATTGCTCAATTTGAAATCCAGTACCAATGAAGCCAAATTAAAAGAGGTGTATTGTCATCTTGAAATCCCCATTTAATTTTCTTGGTAATTCTTCAACGAAAACAAGGGAAATGGGTTTTTTCTAATGAAATATTTTTACATATTTGAAAGGGTAAAAAAAATTAAAATTGTTTAACCCACCCACAAAATTTATGCAATGTCAATTCCATATAGAAGACTCCAACAAATTATGTTGGAGCTTCTCAAAGATTATGGTTTTATGTTTAGCATGAAAGTTTTAGATAAATCATTTGAAATTTTGAATGCTTTATGAATTTTGAAAAACTTCTATCAATTATAGAATTTGTACTTAATTTGTTAGGATTTAAAGGGATAAGTTTAGGAGAACTATGTTCTTTTTCAATATTGGTCTAGGATTTTGGTGATACAAAATTAAAATAGAAAATTTGGTTTAAATTATGCCCTTTTCGAATATCGACTAAGATTTTTGTGAACCCATTTGAAAAGATTTTTGGCCCATATTAGGAATCAAACCAAACAAATTCTCTCAAAACATAAATGGAAAAAGGGTTTGTGTAATTTAGCCCATAGTGTCTTTTCAAAGCTTCTTGAGATTGTTTCTCCTACTTTCTCTTTTCAATTTTGTTTTGAACAAAAATTTGTTAGACCAATTGAAGCTCCTAAAATATTTTGTTACTTCCTATTTGATTGTTAGGGGAGTGAGTTGTGTAAATAATTATTCTATAAAAGCTTTTGATGCTCACATGGTGACCCTCTATGTTTTTAGTACCATCCTGATGTCTATAAATGAGATAACCGTGATTTGAGCTTTCACAAGATCCATGAGTCATATTAGGTACTTAATATCAAATCTTATGATGATGTGTCAATTTTTTCTTTTTGATCCACCTACTTATTGGATTGTTAAATATCTATCTTAAAATGAGATTTTCTCATTCTTTTTATTTTTCTAAATCTTTCCTAATGATGGCACAAATTGCACTATCTACTCTGGTAGAGGTAACTAAGGAGGAGGAGTACTATGTTGATGAGAATTACATGGGGTTCAATCAATGGGAAGAATGAATGGGATCTGAAGGTGGTTTAATTACAAGTCAGATCTATTTTAAAGGCCACTACTTTCACAAGAGTTGCTTTGATATAACTAATTTCTAATATTTATACTTGACATGATTACTTTAGGTTTATGTATTGTAATTTTTATGTCTATAAACAAAATTTGATTCTCTTAGACTATGTAGTTCAATTCATCCAATCTATCTCTATGATTGTCATGGCGCTATAGCTTTTATTGCAAATGGATTATGCATTATTTTTAATACTCCTATACCTATTATTATGTTGGAATGTGAATAATTTTTATGAAGAAACATGTAAAATGGACTCTTTGTTTTATACCTTGTCCACTACATATTCTTATTCCCAAAACAGATTATTCTAATTGCACACAATATTTAAAAAGGCATTGTGATTTAGCTAAAAAAAATCCTAACTATTAACTTCACTTAAATAAGTGGCATTTACTAGGTCACACCAATTGCTCATTTTCCATTGTTTTAAATGTTAGAAATTTTGTAAACGAGTGTTTATTTCAGGCGTATGTCTATCACAATAATGAATGTTAATGTTATTTTTATTCATAATTTGTTTCAATTATTTTAAGCATTTTAGTTCACATGAGTTTTCCACAATTCATGTAGATTAGGTAAGATTGTTTGTAGATTCAATTGTGTTTGTTTTTTTAAATTACCATTATGGATTGCATTCACTAATCCATTTATGAAGAAGAGGTAAGTGATCTTGAATGTGATATAAAATATTGATTGAAAACAAACATAATTTTATCTAATCTAAATGTACTCACAAATTCAGTTGTCATTTACTATGAACCTTGTCCACATGGTATTGTGGCTAACCTCTTATGTGTTGTACATACCATTGTAAAGCATTATCTGTCTTTTCATATCCACTAGGACTGATACACTCATGGTCTAGTCAATGTTGAGATTAATTTTAAAAAGTGTTGTCTTAATTTGTATTTACTTTGTATAATTTGAATGTCCTTTTTAACCTATTGGATAAAATCATGCTATATAAAGTTATAAACACTATTATCTGAAATATTTTTTCTCTGAATACATCATCATTTTTAGAATTGGAAAAGATACAATTTCTTTTCTTTGTTTTTTCCTATTCATGTTGGTATGCTTTTCATTTCAACAATGTTAACAACATATAAAAAGGCTTAAATTGTTCGTTATCATGATTTTTGAAGCTAGGAATGTTTTTAGTTCTCCTTGTTCTAAACTTTGAAATGTCCTCTTTCTATCATCTCCCCACATTGTTTCTAAGTTACATGTGTGTCTTTACTAGACTCCAATATGGTCGCATGGATGATTAGAGGTTTGATCGAGGATAATACAACATGGATTTTGATCAAGATGCTTTGACATAGGTTGTGTAATTTGAACAGTCAAGAAATGTAATGCTTATTTAGTATCTAAGTTACTAACTATGTTACTTGGATTCCCTGTTTTCAATTGTATCTATTTTAATATTTTATGACTATTATTTATTCTTGAATATGTTGATTTTGATTTTTTTTTGCTACAAAATTTTTGGTTGACTTTAATAGGCTTTCCTCTTTTATTGATTCTATCTTAAAATGTTATTCAATTTGAAAATACAATTTATTTTAGTTATTGTCAAATTAATAGTCCTAATGATAAAAATAGGTCTAATCACTATAGCAAAACATGCAATTAGCACCTAAAATATTGTCAAAATTTAGTGCATTTGAGTTCATCAATTGGACACATCTAATGGTGCAAAACTCGGCGCCAAACTGCATGTTCACTTCAGCACCGGATTTTACACCAGATTTAGCACCAAATTTAGCATTGACTTTAGTGTCAAATTTGGCACTGGAAAAATGGCATAAGCAATAGCACCGCCTTTAGCATCGGGAATAGTGTTGGGAAGCAAGACCAATTTAATGTCAAAAATAGCGCCTAAATTAGCCCCCAATTTGGCTTCAAGTTTTGCTTCCATGTCTGCTCCCATTGTTGCTTCTAGTTTTGCTCCCAATCATGCTTCCTATTTTTCTTCTGGTATGGCGTCGAAAATAGCTTTTTTTGGCTTCCTAATTGACGCCAAGTTTTGCTTCTATTATTGCATCCTTTGTTGTTTCTAGTTTTGCTTCCATTATGATATCCTCTGTTACTTCTAGTTTGGCTTCCAATTTTGCTTATAGTTTTGCTTCTTGTGTTGCTTCCAAGTTTGCTTCCAGTTTTGCTTCCCATTTTGCTTCCAGGTTTGCTTCCAGGTTTGCTTCCGATTTTGCTTCCATTTTTGCTTCTAGTTATGTTTCTAATTTTGCTTCCGGTTTTGCTTCCAATTTTTCTTCTGATAGAATGCCGCTTGTTGCATCTATCTTTGATTCCATTTTGGCATCTTTTGTTGCTTCTAATATGGCTTCTATTATTGCATTTGTTGTTGCTTCTAAAATTTCTTCCATTATTACTTCTTTGTTTGCTACCTGAATTACTTTTGTTTTTGCTTCCTAGATAACACCAAGTTTTGCTTCCAAGATTGCTTCTGGTTTGCTTCTATTTTGGCTTCCATTGTTGCTTCCTTTCTTTCTTCTAAAAATGCTTCTTGTTTTGTTTCCATTTATTAATTTAATATGTTTTATTTCAATTTAATTAGTTAAATATATCATGCCTCTTAAATAACTCATATGATTATAGAGTAAGTAATTTAATTATTTAACTCATATGATTAAATAACAAGATAATTATTATAACATGATCATCATCTATAATTAAAAAAAGTGAGTCAAATATCTATAATTTAATTGAGTTTGACAACATTCATCCTGAGCAGTAAATTAAAATCATCATACATAATAAATATACATCCAAAAATCATCGACCACTTTTAATATATATAAATTGAGAAGTCAATACTAATAAGACCATCATCATATATAACTAAAACAAGTGAAAGTCAAATATGCCAGTAGATCAATAACATGTCAAAATGATACATGTCCAACAGTCAACATAAGTCAAAATGATACATGTACAAATGATATAATTAAAAATGATAAATTATGTAACTCAAATTGATACAAGTCAAGATGATACATGTCCAAATGATATAAGTGAAAATGATATATGTCAATATGATACAACTCAATAATATGGTACTATAGGCCATGAAAATGATACATATGATAGTAACCATGAAAAGAGGCATCGTAACAATATATCGACAATGATCCATGATACAGTCTATATGATCATGAATGCCACTGGCTACTACCAGCAACTGCCTCATCATCATCATCACCATCATCATCATCATCACCATGATCATCATCGTCATCGTCATCATTGTCATCAGCCTCAGTGTCTTTTGTATATGTGTCGTCATCATCCTCTGCCATGTGATATGTACCGGCATAACCAATATTTTTTGGATCTATATCATGATGAGGATATCTTGATCTTTTCGAAGACCTGTGTTCTACAAAAAAAAAAATTAAAATGAAAAGTTATTATTTATTTCATACAATAGTTTATTTTTTTGTTATATATCTAATATTACAACATATGAGATGAAACCATAATCATATTACATCATATCAAAGTGCACATACCATAATAAAATTTCAAAAAAGTTACAGCTAATATGTCATTCCAATGATGTAAAACATGCAAAAATTCTAATAAATGTTAGTAAAGATCATAAAAAAAATTGTTATACAATTTAACTATCAACTGTAAATTCTATTACATAACCTTAAGTGCCAACCCTCTGCATTTTTTGCTATATATGATTATGTTTTCCTCAAAGATCCTTTGAGAGTTAACTGGTCTATATATCTTCCTCTCCTATATTTCAGAAATGGATATTTTTCTAGGATATTTTGGCACTATAATATACTTCAAAGGTTCTTTGAGAATTAACTAATCTATATGTCTCCATATTTGAGAGTTAACATTTATGGTTTAGTTTTTTGTTTGTAAGCAAGTTATGACATGCAACAATACTTGAGCATACAGAGAATAGTTCTTTAGGACATTTTGTACTTTGATTATACTATTTTTAAGTGACCTTTTCATGTATATAATCATATCATGTTCATGTATGTTAATATAAGGCAGCTATGGAGGTAGTTCAAAGAGATGGCCCTGGACTTTTGCCTCATCTTGCAAAGCCTACAGGAACATGAATAGGGATCAAATTTTGAGAGTCTAGTTTAAGTTTGAGTTCAAGAAATGACAAAATTGTGAAGGATGGAATGGTTTTTAATGTATCACTTGGGTTTTAGAATTTGTAGTTGTAGACAGGTAACCCCAAAACATAGAATTATTCATTGCTCCTTGTTGACACTATGGTTGTTAAGGATAAAGGGCTTGAAATGAAATTAGGGTTAGCTCCAAAGTATAAACTGATGTTGCATACTCATTTAACAATAATGATGAAGATGAGGAAGTGAAACAAAAACCCAAGGCTGAGGTAAATGGAGGAGAGTCAGGCATCTCCAAGGCAACCTTATGATCTAATAATTAGGAGATGACTAAAGAAGAGCAGCACCGACAATACCAAGAAGAACTTGCAAGGCAAAAGAATGAGGAGACTACAAGAAGATTGGTTGCAGGGAGAATTGGTACAGGAGATGGACATGGCTCTTCCATGACATCCACTGAGATGGTTTCCTACAAAAATTTGGATGATATCCCTATTTCTAGAGAGCTCATGATTCAGGTTGATACGAAAAATGATGTTCTGGTACCCATATATGGCATCATGGTTCCATTTCATGTAGCCACCATCAAGAGTGTTACAAGCCAACAAGATGGAGCTAATTTTTATATAAGGATAATTTTCAATGTTCCAGGTACCAACTTTAATGCCAACTACATGCCAACATTGAAATTCCCTAGCAGTATTTATGTTAAGGAAATTTCCTTTAGATCCAAGGATTCAAAGCACATCAAACATGTGGTACAAATGATTAAATCCCAATGACAATTTGTAGCAATGAAAGAGTTTGAAAAGGCAGATAGAGCTACACTAGTGACTCAGGAGAAACTTCAACTTTCCAAAACAAAGCCAATTAGGCTGGAAGACTTGTGGATCAGGCTAGCATTTGGTGGAAGAGGAAGAAAGATGACTAGAACTCTGGAGGCCCACCATAATGGATTTCAGTATTCAACCATGAGAGCAGAAGAGAGAGTTGATATCATGTATCAAAACATTAAGCATGCATTCTTCCAGCCAACGAAGAAGGAGATGATTCCTTTTCTTCATTTTCATTTGCATAACCATATCATGGTGTGAACCAAGAAGACCATTGATGTCCAGTTTTATGTGGAGGTAATGGATGTGGTCCAAATTTTAGGAGGGGTAAGAAGGTCAATGTATGATCCTGATGAAATTGAGGAAGAATAGCAAGAGAGGACAGGAAAAATAAAATCAATGTAGAGTTTCAAGGATTTGTCAAGTGAGTAAGAGAGCTATGGGAGCAACCTCATCTAAAATATTTTGAACTAGAGTTTGATATACCATTTAGAGAGCTTGGTTTTCATGGAGTTCCTTTCAAAGCCTCTGCTTTTATTGTTCCTATGGTAAACTATTTGGTAGAGTTGATGGAATTTTCTTTCTTAGTAATCACTATTAGTGAGATTGAGATTGTTAACCTTGAGAGAGTAGGACTTGGGAAAAAGGCATTTGATATGGCTATTGTTTTCAAAGAATTCAAGCGAGATGTACTTTGCATTGACGCCATTCCTCAATCTTCACTTGATGGCATCAAGGAATGGTTGAACTCCATGGATATAAAGTATTATGAAAGCATAATGAACTTGAATTGGCAGCCAATTTTGAAGACTATTACTGATGATCCAGATAAATTTATTGAAGATGGTGGTTGGGAATTTTTGAATATGGAAGCTACTGATTCTAATTCTGATAATTCAGAAGAGTTGGATCAAGGATATGAACCATTTGATGTAGAAGAGGAATCATAATCAAATGAGGAAGATTCAGAAGATGAATCTCTTGTGGATTTAAATGAGGACAAAGAAGAAGAAGAAGAAGATTTTGAAGAGGAGGAAGGTAAAACATGAGATGAATTAGAAGCCGAAGCCAGAAATGCAAATAAGGAAAAAGGAGATGAGTCTGACAGTGAAGAGGAAAGGCAATGACGAAAGGTGTGGTACAAATGATTAAATCCCAAAAATGATCTATAGCAATGAAAGAGTCTGAAAAGGAAGAGAGAGCTACACTGGTGACTCTAGAGAAACTTCAGCTTTCAAAAATAAATTCAATTAGGTTGGCAGACTTGTGGATTAGGCCAACATTTGGTGGAAGAGGAAGAAATATGACTGGAACTTTGGAGGCCCACCATAATGGATTTTGGTATTCAACCATGAGAGCATAAGAGAGAACTGATATCATGTATCAAATTATTAAGCATGCATTCTTCTAGCCAGCGGAGAAGGAGATGATTACTTTGCTTCATTTTCATTTGCATAACCATATCATGGTGGGAACCAAGAAGACCAAGGATGTCCAGTTTTATGTGGAGGTAATGGATGTGGTCCAAACTTTAGGAGGGGCAAGAAGGTAAATGTATGATCTTGATGAAATTGAGGAAGAACAACAAGAGAGGTACAGGAAAAATAAAATCAATGCAGAGTTTCAAAGATTTGTTGAGCGAGTAAGATAGCTATGGGAGCAGCCTCATCTAAAATATTTTGAACTAGAGTTTGATATACCATTTAGAGAGCTTGGTTTTCATGGAGTTCCTTTCAAATCCTCTGCTTTTATTGTTCCTATGATAAACTGTTTGGTAGAGTTGGTGGAATTACCTTTCTTAGTAATCACTATTAGTGAGATTGAGATTGTTAACCTTGAGAGAGTAGGACTTGGGCAAAAGGAATTTGATATGGCTATTGTTTTCAAAGAATTCAAGTGGGATATACTCTGCATTGATTCCATTCCTCAATCTTCGCTTGATGGCATCAAGGAATGGTTGAACTCTATGGATATAAAGTATTATGAAAGCAGAATGAACTTGAACTGGCAACCAATTTTGAAGACTATTACTGATGATCCAGATAAATTTATTGAAGTTGGTGGTTGGGAATTTTTGAATATGGAAGCTAGTGATTTTGATTCTGATAATTCAAAAGATTCAAATCAAGGATATGAACCCTCTAATGTAGAAGAGGAATCAGAATCAAATGAGAAAGGTTCAGAAGATGAATCTCTTGTGGAGTCAACTGATGAGGAAGAAGAAGAAGATTCTAAATAGGAGGAAGGTAAAACATGGAATGAATTAGAAGCCGAAGCCAGAAATGCAAATAAGGAAAAAGGAGATGAGTCTAACAGTGAAGAGGAAAGGTGGTGACGAAAGGTAAAAGATATAGGGAAGTCTCGAGCACCTGATATTAGAGATTCAAGAGGAATGCCTACCAAGAGGCATAACGTCAGATGAATTGATTTCATCTACATCCTTCTACTATTTATTCACACACATAAATGGTTCAACTTTTTATGTAAATGATGCATATATGTTAACTTGATCAGTGTTGTTACTTCGATAGTTTGACTTCTATGACAACCAGCCATTAGGCCATTGTGTGTGGGAGAACGTTTGTGTTTTTAGTTAGCTTTTTTGGATAGCTCTACTGGGTGTTAAGGACATTCCATTTATCTTTTGAATTTTAAGAAGTCTAGTATTACATGCTTCTCTATGTTGATCAAATTAGGTTGTATGTTTTTTATTGCTGATTTCTTTATTTATGGAGTTTTTTTAACTTGGAAGATAGGAATTTACTGCCTTTTTTTAAATTAGATGGACAAATTAAGTGATTGGTTAGCTATTCCAAGTGATGTAGACTACAAGGATGTGTTAGATCTATAGGATGCCTACCAAGATACAACAAAACATTCTTACATGTTAAAAAAATGGTAGCATCGTGAGGAAGGATGGAAAAGATGCATGTGGATCACTTAGTAGAATGGCAACATGAATTCAAGGAAGCACTCCTTGAGATACCATGTTTGAGAGAAAATAATATAAATCAAATCAACATGGGACTAAGTTACTCAAATGATACAACTCATAACTTAAATGAGGACACTTAAGAGATGTTAAAAGACCATGGTCATTAATTAAAATATGCAATGAAAATAAGGCATGAATGTCACTCACTGCCCTATAAGGCAAACAATATTTTTTTCCCCAACATGAAATAATGGGACAATTGAGTGGGATCTAGGGCCAACAAAGAAGCACTTTAGAACTCATCCTACGCATCAATAAACAACTCAACACAAGAAATGAAAATTGACATATTAACACAACAATATCCAACTAAGTTATTGAAAGTCAACTATTGGTACCTCATTCTCCATCCAGATTACAAAATCAGCCCACTTTTTGCTTTGTAACTTTTCCTTTTCAAATTGCTTTGGATGTCGGCCATATTTCTCCTCCTATCAAAACATGGCACATGGACTAGTTAAACTAATTAATATGCAATCATTTACATTTTCCTAGGAAATAAAAAAAATCATTTAACATATTAAATATTCTTACAAATGTGCAGATCAAGGCCTATAAACCTTTCTGGCCACTGTGATGTGTGGCACAAAAAATTTCAAGCCTAGCCTTGGAGGCCTTGTCCTGAAACATATACTAATTCAATTTAACTTTGCACAAATAAAATTTAAAAATCTTTTAATAAATTTGATATAATCTTATGAGAAAATTCAAATACCTGCGTACTCTCCTCATTGGAATTCCTCGTGCATCGTACTTCTCATATGCTTTTACAAGCTCTTTCCATACTTTCACACTTACATCAATTGGCCTTTTTTTTATCCTTAGCTTGGGAGAGATTTTTTTTATCTTCTTTGTTTGGTTGCACCGAAATCTCTTGCAATTTTGAGACATTTGTAGCATTATCTTCTTTACAAACCAACCTATGCCAAATTTAATCTTCATGTCATGGCTAACTACTTTTTGTAGGTGCATGGGTATCTTTGAGAATGGAAAATGTAGATGGTCTTCGAACCGTTGAAGGCATGATTCCTTCAACCTATTCACAAACGTTTTTCATGCATCTGTCATTCGAACTTCCCCTGAAACCACATCATATTATATCTTGGTATTGTAGCTACCAATGCAAGATGCAAAACATGGTGTGGTGCAAGAAGTCTGTGTCCCAGGAATAGTTGGACATTGGAAGTCGTTGGTCCCTGTTCCACATTCCTAGAGTTTATTGTTATTGATTTCCTCCTGGATATTTTGCTCAATCCAAGACTGCTTGGGGAATCAATTGATTCCCTTTGACATGGTTGATTTGGTTGCAATGTTTGAGGGGCTTCACTAGATCATTTTTCTATGTATCTAGCAAGCATTGTCAAGTCCACAATATCCAATTTGTTCACTGCCTCTACCCCCAATATGGAAGCCAATGCCTCTTTATCTTTGTCAGTCTCATGTCCCTATATATATATAATAAATTTCTTCTTTTAAATTTAAAAATAAAAAACTAAAAACTAAAAATGAAAGAAACAATGGAAACATTTACAAATCTATAAATTGACAATGAATTACCTCATTGTGGCCAGAGTTTGCTCCCTTTGCTCTCTTCCCTCTATTGCTTGATATTTTGAGGCAACCTAGGGAAAATTATTTTCGTCCAGTCTGTGGAGGCAAATGAAGTACACACTGTCAGGTATGAAATTTTTCGTCCATTTTATGGTATGAAAGTTTTTTTTTGTGGTATGAAAGCAAGCCACCAATCAAAGAAATTAAAATAAATTGGCAATTTAAAGGAAACAGGTGATTAATGAGCAAGCTTTACCTTGAATGACTCTCTTTCTGGATTTAAATGCCTATGAATCAATTGCTGCCTTGGGAGGGAATCTATAGTTTAATGGGAAAATGTAACAACCCTCAAGGGCCAACAAATGATCAAACCCTATTAAAACAAATTTCCAGGGAAAACATATTTGAAAGGATATAAATATATGCAAAATGAAATAAATGTATTGTAAAAAAATCAATGCTTGCACACCTATATAGAATGGTAATCTTTGGGGGATAAAAAGGGAATGGAGTGTGGTTTTATTGAGAGTTAACACAAATAGGTCCCATGCTTGAGTCACATCCGTTGATTAGAAAGAAAATGAATGTGCACGCACAATCAATTCGAAACCATGAGCTCATTGTTCTATAAAATAATAAGTAAAAATTAGTAATAACTAATTTAAGCCCGAAGGTCTCACAAATTTGAGGAAATGATATTATTCAGATGTCGTATCAAAAACCCTATCTCCTCGTATTGTCTCGACTAATCTCTATTACCATAGGACCTAGTTGTAGTGGGGAAGATGCAGTTTAACGACTTGTCTTGAAAGAACTCGACTACTTTTTTAGGAAGGAAGTGAGAAAGTTGTCTTCAAAGAAAGGTATGGAAGGAAGGTCTGAGAAATCGAACCAGAATCTAAAAGCTTGGGATGGGAATGATAAGGGAACCGGGGCATTGGGGTCTCAAAAATGTGTTCACTGCTCTCAGATGCGAAGTAAATAATGCAATGTCTACAATTTTACCCTCCTCCTTTGCAACCACATGAGACTTGAATGATTTGCATGTAAAAAAAGCAATATTCACAACCCTTTCTTCACAATCCTCTCCATTTAATCCAAACAAAAATATTTGTGGGAATGAAAAAAAAAATTGTAACCTTACATATGGTGTCACAAACTAAATCGAATTTATGATCTACTTGCTTATAGCCCTCCTTCACGCCGATTTCCCCTTTTTTCTCCTCTCTTCCTTCACACAACATTTTTCTCCTATCATCTCTTCCTTGACATGGGAAGTTTTTAATTTTTGTTTTTGATTCATTAGTTAGTGCTATAGTTGGTGTAGTTAATGCCGACTTTAGCACTAACTTTTAGCCCTAAATGTGATCTATTTGGGGTGCCAAAGGAGGCACAAAGTGTGCCTAATTTAACGCCTAGCAGTGCAAAATGATGTATTTGGCTTGGAAGTTGATAAATAAATTGATCCTATATTGACTTCATCTTCATATGTTCCAAGGGAGAAATCATGGTTCCTTATTTTATCTATTCATTATCCCATGCCAATTTTGTGGGTGCAAAACTAATAGAGGTTAGATTTGTGAACTCATAAATGACCTCTAAACTATTAAATTTAAATTTAAATGGGCCCATGTTCACCCTATACAACTAGATGAATAATCTAAAGTGTGAAATATTTTAAATTGCATGTTATAGATTTGTATAAAAGGACAAACCCTAATTCATTACTATCATCTTAGATATAGGGCTTATTGGGGAATTATGAAAAATCATCTATGAGAACTAAATCATTATCATGTGACATTGACCTTGCATCAACATCCTATGTGTATTGCATGCTTCCTAGAGAGATTTGAGCTCTAGTTATCAAGATTCCACGTGTAAACTTTTTGTGAAGAGAAAAATGTTGCAATGCCCTATTTTGTTTTTCATAGTGTGTCTTAATGAAAAGTGAGCATATTAACAAGATAATTTCAACAATATTCTCTTGGTGCATAGTTGTTATGTAACTATTGTCATTTTTGTGCATTATAGGATCTAGAGGAGGCCATGGAGAGAGGATGTGGATGACGTAGATCTACTAAATCACAGAGAGGAAAGTGGGTGGAAATAGATATGACAATGGAATCTGTAGATACAATAAAAGTAAGCAGAGAAAGCAACCTCAACCAAAGGAGGAAGGTGTTTATGAATTCACAAATGCTACAACATAGAGGAGACAAAGTCATTTTTTTGTCCATGAGGCCTCTGAGGTCAAACTTATTGGTTGAAAATGCATAGGAATGGTGATTAAATGTGATTATATGATCAAAGGAAAAGTTTGAAAATTAGGATGGCCAAAACATGATATCAGTATGTCAAATATATGACTAAAGTGAGGTTTTGTGTTGGATAGCATATTCGTTGAAATGATATAATTGGTGCACTAAACATTATTTACTATGTTGTGTATTATAGGGGCGAGACGAGGCCATGGCAACATATCGTGTCATATCAAATGAGGACACAACGAATGAAGTGGGACATCAGGTACTCAAATTTTGACTTAGCTTAGGCAAAAATGAACTAATGGCATTTTGTGATACGTCCATTTTTTTCACAGTATTATTGAAATTTATAATGTATTATCCAATCTTGAACTAAATTAATGCATGTTGTTGATTATTTTAGATGGAGATTGGAGCAAATGCAGAGCCTGAGCGTTCAACTAGCAAAAGAAGAATATATGTACATGGACATGGACCTAAAACTATTAAATCGCATAGAGGAAAGTGGGTGGAAGAGGATATGATAATGGATCCTCCAGACACAACAAATGATTACACTAAACAAGAGGTTGGTCAGGACTATAGTACATGGGATGAATACTTTGAGAAAATTGTTGTTTGTGGATGTTTTGTATGTCATGGAAAGAAACAATTCAAATGAGCAATTGTACAAAGACATTACATATATGATGAGCTTCCAGTCGGTAGTATGCCTCCTACAATCGATTCAAATCCAATAGGAATTGTGGTAAGTAATTTTAAAATTTGATATAAATAACATGTATACTTCGTTTAAACATTGTTTTATATTATTTAAATAACTAATTTTTTTCTTAATAGATACTTGGAGGATAAAGTTCTTGGTTTAAAGTTTCCTAGATCACTAACTTCTAGCTTGGAGGGAAATGATCATTTATCAGATGATACATCTAACAAAAATATGTGCCAATATACCAACTCAGAAGATGAGGAATTGATGAAAACAAGTAACAAAATAAGAACCAGTTTAAAGATGCATAATTTGCTTAAAGATAGGGGGAAGGTGGACTACATACCCTATGAGAATGAGTGTGATGGAGATGATGAATTTCCCCTGAGTTTGAGATCAATTTACAAAGAGACATTTGATCGTCGACTATATTACGCATGGCCTAGTGATCAACAACTACATAGAGTGTATGAGGTGTTTCAATTTTTGGGATACAACTACATGATACGACCCTTCAATATTCATGGAGCGAATCTAGGCCTCTTTATTGTCCAAAATATACATGTGGGATCTAAACGTAGAAGCAATTCAGAACAAACCACTAGGAGATTAATGTCATATTATGCTCCATCATATTACAATGGTGAATGGAGAAGGCTAGCAGAATATAAGCCTAGCATGTCAGCATATGGTCTAAATTCGAATATGTATACACATCGTCTCCAATTGGAAAGTGGAAAATAAATGAATAGAGGTCATCTTATGTATATAGATGGACCTGCATACACAAAAAAAAATATTGCAAGATTTATAAATAGTAGTAAGGGAAGGGACCCTACTGTAAGGCCGAATTGTCAATTTGTTGAGGTTATAAATGATAAAGATGGAGATATGGAAAGAGAGGTTGATAGATTGATAATGGTTGAAGCTATTATGGACCTTACCATTGGGGATGAGTTATTGATTGATTACCCCTTCTTAAAATGCACTCCTACATGAAAGAAAAGGGAAGAACAAGGACTCCCTAAGGATGTTCTTAAGGGCAGAAAACCAAAGAATAATAAATGAGTGTGGACTGATGTTTTATAAACTATGTTGTCAAAATTGTGTTTTATTTAAATTATTGTATAAAAAAGGTAGTCTACAAAATAATGTTCCATTATTCAATTGATATATATATGTTCATACAATTTATATTTATATTTTTTAAGCCATATTTGATTATATTTCTTTGAAATTGATACATTTATGATTTATCCAATTGTTGGAAAACATTAAATAATGCTTGCATTTGTTGATAGGTAGAAGATGTTGATGAAACACATACTAATACCCATGATCCAACTGGGTTATTAAGATTTGGATGGGATGATCCAAATCATCCTTTAAATAATACTAGGGTGAAAAGAGCAAGATTGAAGAGAATACTACTAGCTGAGAAATTTGAAGGGCTAATGAGATCCACATACATTGATGAAATGCCACGTAGCCTTAATGATGATGATCATGATAGTGAAAATGTAGTACATGAAGAAGGATTGAATGAAATTCTTATAGGTTTCTTTGGGGATGGAAATAATGATGACAATAATGATCATATGGTTGACAATAACGATGATAGCAGGGGTAATTACCACCAATGTAATGTTGATGATAACAAGCTGAAAGACTCCATCAAGCAAGCATCAAAGACACCTATGTTCAAACTGGATGCAAGTAGAACCTCAAAAATGGCATGCACATTAATATTATTAGAAATCAAGTCACTATTTGGTTGGCCAGACAAAGGATTCACTACCCTACTGAAGTGAGTTGAAATCTATTTCTTTCTTTGTATTGTCAATTGGTGTACATAATTCGTAAACATTCATCAACTTCGTTTATATTTATTTAAGGGGATTTTAAAACCATATATTGTATATAAATAGTCCTAGTATAGATTGGCATATCAAACATGTTCATCATAAGTCAAACATTCAATTGATTTAATCTCTGGAAATCTTACAGGGCACTAAAAACTAAAATATTCCCTGAAGAGAATGCATTTCCATCAACTTGTAGAGAGGCATGTTTGTTGTTGGTTGAGTTGGGGATTGAAAATAAGCAAATTCATTCATGTAAAAATGATTACATTTTATACAGAGATGAATATCAAAACGAGGTAGAATTCATTGTATGCAAAGAGAAGAGATATCGTATAGATGTACAAGGTCCTACAGTTCCAAAGAAGGTTTTACGTCACATGACAATTATACCTAGACTTCAACGAATGTTTCGTTGCAAGTCACTTGCACAAATGATGAGATGAAATTGCTATGGAAAGGCATAAGAATGTATGACATATCACGTCCTCCATCAAATAGGTCCTTCATGTTGTATGGTGTGTTATGTTGGACTATTCATGATTTCCCAGGACTTGGTGTTTGTTCTGGTAAGATAAAATATTTACGTATTTACACTCGTAATTTATTTTCATCCCAACTTTCATACTTAGTTTTATACTATTTTTTGATGTTATTAACATTACTTATTGAATTGTAGGGCTTCAAACAAAGGGGATATTTGCATGTCCAAGATGTGCAGAACAATTTCAAGGGCAGTATTCTAAATATCTACATAAATTTATTTACTCACACAATAGGGTTTTTCTACCACTAGATCACAAGTTTAGAAATCGCCTGAAGAATCAATTTAATGGAAAAGTTAAACATAGAGGCCCTCCCATGATTATGGGTCCAGGTGATTGGATTAAGAAGTATGAAGATGCTAAATTGAAAGCTTGGGAGGATTTTTTTCATCGAGGTGATTCAATTGAAGAACCAAAACAAGTTGCAGTTAATATGCTAGAAGGAATGAAAAGGAAATCCATATTTTATGAGCTCCCTTACTAAAAGGATTTGTTAATATCTCACCTATTAGATCCTATGCACATCTTTAAAAAAGTTCCAGATTCTATATTTCGAAATATATTAGGAAAAGAGAAGGAAACCTTGTCTTTGAGGAGAGATATTGCTCTTTTGTGCACCAAAATTGATAGAAAACATTTGTGGCTAAATAGGGAAAATGAAACATATGCAGAAGCTCCATGGATTTTGAAAAAAAAAAGAGCTAGAGCAACTAAAAAATGTCATCCATTCAATAAGGACACCTGCTAGCTATGGGTCATCATTGGCTAAAGCTTTTACAGTTGATGGACATATCACGGGATTTAAAACACATGATTTTCATAATTTTATGAAGGTATTGTTACCTATTTTTCACTCTGAGCTCAAATAGGTAGAGCTGGATGAAGTTCATCATTTATAGGTACATAAATTTTCATGTTTTGTTGATTAAGTGTTCATTGATCATCATTGAGATCATCTTACATATGAATCATATTTTTATTGTGCAAACATTTAAAACAAAAAATTGAGAAAATTTGCATAGTGATGCTTTTATTCATTTTGTAAAAAATGTTGAATCCCACACAAGCCGTGGGAGTAACTCTTTTTGGATTTTTATGATCAAATAAAGAATGCATAAGCAATGGTATGCTATACAACTAAAAATAACGAAAGCATAGGGTAGAAGATGATTCGTCATTGCCTGGAATGACGAATCGTTGACGGTTGAGGTTTTCAGTTATGACGTCAGCTCTAACTCCATTTCCAGTTTCAGCTCTAGTTCCAAATCCAAAAGCATCTGCAGGAAAGATAAAAGATGACGTTAGAGATGGTCTCTAAGTAATGACGGATCAAATACTATCATATGCCCACACTACTGACAGGAATATAAGATACAGTCGATCAGGCATCCATCAGATGATTGAAAAATCAAGAGAAAAAACATAATTCAATGGGAGCTTTCAGCTTCTTTTCTTTTTGCTAAAATGTTTGTTTCAGTGTGCAGGAAAAGGTTCATCATGTTCGAGATCATTTTATCAGATATGTGGAGCAAAATAGGCTCCCACAAGGGTTGAGCTCAGCATATCAAAAAGGATATATTCACAAGTTTCATACAAAGTACATGAATATTGATAACAGCCATTAAAAGCATCAATGTTGCACTCATCAATTTCATATTCTGTTCATGCTCTACTTTATATTTTTCACATTACATTTAAATGAAGTATAGAGCCTCTTTGCATTCAAGAGAAACGAAGTATTTGAGCAATGGAATGCCTTCATAAACCATATCATCGTACAGGACAGATTTGCAACAATCCAATTTTCTACAAGTTCTTCAACATAAAGCAGCAAATTTTGTTTTAAGACAGCATTTAAGAATAATGGAAGATACAGATGCATCATCTTTTATCAAACAGGCATACAATGTTACAAGTGCCAGTGAGATAGCAATGAAGTATGATTTATTCGGCATTAACATTAAATGGAGTATCTGTTTTCAATGGTGAACATTATTTACGAAGATATTCAAAAA
>VDFB02154244.1:0-24506 GCA_007258455.2 Sequoia sempervirens | reverse complement strand
CTATCGGCCAATTACCATTGCCAGCGTTGTCATGACCACAATGAGCTGATCTGCAATAAGTCCTACATGGAATCTCCTTCCTGCAAACCATGAAGTATACAGATAATTACATTGTATGAAAACCTAGAAATTTTCCATGTAAGAAAGAGCAGGCAAGAAAATTACCAGAGAGATCTATGTGGGAAGCATTTTTATTCGGTGTAAAAATTGAGGGCTCTAGTAGGGGCTCCAATTCAAAAGTGTTGGGAACCACCAAACCCAAATAGGGCCCAACGCTGTTAATATTATTGACAGGGTCAAGGACCTCTGGCGATTGCTCTGCATTGCAGCCAACTACCATGAAAATGAGCAGTAGCACATGAATACACCCCAACAACTTGAGGGCCATGCTGACCCAAAACAACCTGTGATTGGATGAGAGGTTGGGTGTGTAATATTTCGTTCAATCCAAAGTTAGTAGTTGTTTATTTAAAAATAAATAAAAATTTAAAAAATTGTAAATTACTGAAGAAAAGAGCAAACGAACATTTAAACTCAAATCAGCCGTGATTTCACTTATATAATTCTTTCCACATTCAAAATTGCTTCAATAAAATATAATTGTATACTAAGCGTAACACAACTCTTTACTGCAGCCTGAGTAGATGCCTGTGAGGTTACAGCTCTTTTCTGAGCAGCTACGGTGGAGAAAATAGATGGAATTAGTACCTAAAAACTCTGTTAGTTTCATGATTTGTTCTTTGTTACCTTTATCCTCAATGCTTTGACTCTAGGCCTTCAAAAATTATGTATTGTCTCATGGTCATCTGCTTGATAGGGAGGTTATTCAAAAAGCTAAATCCAATTTTTACTCTCCTTGTCTAGTGCTGAATCACTCTTTGTCTTGTCTTGGTGAAAACTCAAAGCTACTGAAGTCCCTCAATGTTTTGTGCACAGACGAACCATATTTCAGTGATCAATATAGTAATTAGGGTGGTATATGGTAACTTCTTGTTTGAATCTATAATAATCTAGTTTTTCGTTTGTTTGTTACCGATCATTCGATGCAATCCTAAACTATTTTGGGATATTTTTGGGCTTGGATATGCTAGATAATTTTAATGTATTCTCAGGTTTTGGCTTGTAACAACTACTATATTATTATATTATTAATATATTTACAAGTAGTCTCTACCTTTTATCAAAAAATGAAAAACATCATACTCTATTTGAACATCATTTTCTAATTATTAAAACTATTCCTCTTTAACTTATATAGTTCTTTCCACATTCAAAATTGCTTCAATAAAATATAATTGTATACTAAGTGTAACACAACTCTTTACTGCAGCTTGGGTAGATGCCTGTGAGGTTACAGCTCTTTTCTGAGCAACTACGGTGGAGAAAATAGATGGAATTAGTACCTAAAAAACTCTGTCAGCTTTATGAATTGTTCTTTGTTACCTTTGACGTATTTATCTTACTATTTTTCCAATTTTCTAATTGCTGGGCAGAGTGTAGTGAGGGCAAAACCATCCCACAAAGTGCTCTAGACCTGATTTGAATTCCCTCCAAATGCTTGGGCACAGATCTCTGCCCTGTTTTTATGTGTTTAGCGAATTTCTGATGTGGCTTTTCTAACCTTGATGCAAAGGACTTACTGCCACGTTTCCTCATGCCATGCAGATTTATCATATGGTTAGCATTTTAAATTCTCACTAGCCATTGGATCCGCATTGAGTACTAGATCCATTTTTCATATATGTATCTGCCAAGAGTTTTGCTAGTTTCTCCTGAGACTTTGTTGTTAGGCGAAGTTTGTCCTCCTTAAGTACAAGGCCATTGGCATCAACACAGTAGACATTGTGAATGCTTATACCCAATTGTGCTCTTCTAGTTTTCTGTACAGGTTCACTATATGGAGGGTCAGCCATGGTTATAGCAACCTGTCAGGGACAAAAAAGAGAATTGGGACTTGATAGTTTATAGCAAATGAACAATGGGATTTCTGTCCAGCAGAATTGGATATAAGCATAGGATGGCTTTACCAAATAAAGCTTGAGCAAGGTTGCCATTTTTCATATATTCGTATACTAGGAGAAGCTCTCCTCCTTCTACACAACAACCATAAATTTAAACAAGCTTTGGATGTTATACCACAGATATTGTGGTTACTTCAATCAGAAACTCGTGATTCCCTTGTTTGCACAATTGTGACAATTGCTTTATTGCTACTTTTCTTCCACTAGGTAGTATGCCCTGCACAGTAGAGATTCCCCGTTGTAAACTTGCAACAATAGTTTAATAAGCATTTCATACTTCCCTAAGAAGCACCAGTATAAATGTTAATTTTAATGGCATCCTTATTTCCAATTTTGTATTGGCACCTGTACTGTCATTTCTCAAGTGCATAGTCTCTTTATTGTCACAACTAATCCACACATCTCCAGAATAGCAATGAGCACACATGGTAAAATTATCAAGACTGTGATATGAAATGTTGATGGTCAAAACACTAACATAATCGAAGCCAAGAGCTAAATTGAACAACATGATGGATCAACCATTTCCTCTGCTTGATCAACATTGCTTGCAATATTCTGTAAAGATACCTCTGTGAGCCAATATGTTTATGTCAACCTTCTCATTAGTTCCAAATCCTTGAAAGAAACCAAAACAATAGTTCAGCACATTGCATCCCATTAGATGAAAAATAGAACCATAGATTCACTTAATACATATGTTGTAAACTTCTTCAGTCTTCATTATCTGTTCTTGAGTCTTCGCTATCTGTTTAGTAGAATTTTTTCCCAAGTAGTGTCTGGTTCTTCAAGGATGAACCTAAATGATGAGGATGTAATTTCAAAGGCATGAATACCAACCTTTTTCCCTGTATCATCTGAGCAATTATTGTAATCACATACTCATATGCACACATTAATAAATATTGAAACACTTGAAACAAATGTTTGTCATTGGCTGACATAAATTACCTAGTAGAGTTTAATTTATTATTTCCTCAAAATTTATGACGGTTTTAAGTTGTTGGCTGTGTTCGAATGTTTTCAGTAGCAAGATACATATAGTTATATAGCTCTTATGTTATTTGCTTAAATTCTTGCACAATGTAAGGAAACAGATACACTTTCCTTGCTTTATTGATACCTTTCTCTTTTTTACTAAAAAATACAGCTATGGCATTGATTTTCTATTACAGCCAACAAAAAACAATAAGTTGAGTTCTATTAGTCTTCTGATGTTTTGTATTGATGTTAGACTGGTATATTTCCTTTTACTGATATGAAAACATGCTTTTGTTTACTTGATTTAAGATTCAGTGGCAATGTGAACATTTAAAATATTTCGTGCTTTATTTCTATACCTTGGAACATTGCAATAGAAATTGGAAATATAATACAAAACCAAATGAGACCAAAACTGTTCTTACACAATAGAAATTGAAAATACAATACAAAACCAAACACGGCAAGCTGATGCTAAGATTGTCTTATTAATTGTTCCCATTGTTGCTATACGATGGACAAGATGAAAACCACATTGGTCTTGACAAAATCATTAGAGAATGTCATAGATGCAGAGAACTATAAACCCATTGGCAGTGATCTGTTAGCCCTGTCAATTGACATAGTATTGGCATACAATAACATGTTCAGGTTAAAACCATTTGCCTACAACATAGGCGACTGCCTTTTTGATTCGTTCCAGTTGTTGTTACATATGCAATACACTTCTTTGCAACTACAGAATGGAATTATTGACTACTTTATCAATTGCCTAAAAAACAAAGATCATGATGCTTTATTATCTTACGACCTTGAACTAGATCCGCATACATTGTCTAGATTACATGGAGTGCATGGAGTCAGCGATGTTGATACATATTTACGACGTATGCGGTTGTCAGCAATTCAAAACCCGAACTGTAATGAATGTGGCCTTTGGGGGGATGTCTTTTGTATTAAGTGGCTAGCAAAATGGTTGAATATTGGAATATGTATCTGGTCTTCAACAACAAAAACAAAGTACTTGCATTTCAATGAGGGGTCACAAAATAATACATATTCTATCTTGTTCCATGATGAAAACCCTGAGCAAGGACATTTTGAACCACTTATTAACAAAAAAAGAACTCTGCTCCAGGCACAAACTCACCAAGGTCAAATGTCAACCACACTTTCAGAATCGGCTAAGAGTTTTGCAAAAGATAGTTTAGTGCATACATTGTCTAACTTGTGCACAAATGCACTATCAATATCAGATTGTGGAGACAGTCTTTTTAATACAGTTGCTACTTTGACAAACAATGAATATGATAGTCAATGTCTTAGACGTATAGCTGGTCGCACGGTATTATTCCGTGGAGACAAATAACGCGATTGGCATCGACTATATCAAATCTCCTTGGCGTTGGTGGTTTCAGAGTTAGAGGCTTTATTACAGGTTGGACGATCATAGACAAGTAAGAACTGAAGAGCAATTTTTGTTTGGAATGACTGTCCCATTTGCAAGTAGAGTGGGTTGGTCCAACATATTCCAATATGACATTAATATAAAGTTTTGCAAATGTCAGACCCACAAAATGTAAATAATAGCGTATTCACCAAGTCAATGCATACACACTCTCCATATAGGTGGTTATTCGACAGCAGGTGATAATGGGCAACCAAAAGCAGCACTAGTTACAACGCCTAAAATCAGTATCCACATTTTGACAATGTTGAAAAAAATCTACGCCTGCGAGATGCCTCACAAGACTCAGTATAAAAATGCCGTGATCTTCTTCGTAGTATTAATTGACGTTAATACCCAGTTTAACATTATTTTCGTAAATTTGTTTAATCAATCCCATGACTTAGCGAAACAAAGCGATAAATGCGAAATATTTAAATTCCAATCATTGCACAAAATTCAACAAAGAGACAAAAGACAACAATAGAATCTTATATGGAAAAAATTCAAGACACGCCAAAACATGTGTGTGCAATTTGCCAATGGCTCCATTTCAAGAAAAACATAAAAAAACTAACACAGAAAACAAAAGACACATACAAATTACTACTATCAAAGAAAAAACACTTTCTTGGAAACAAGATATGCAAGTTTTTTTCTCAACATTTGCAACAAAACATAAAACCACCGTATGCAACCCCAGAACATATCAGAAGAAACAATCCATTAGAACACACAGCTATGCTTTCAGAACTTGAGGAAAGGCTAGTGGCACTTCGAATTGCATTTGCACAGATATGGCAGCTAGGACACAAGAGGGCTCAAATTGGATTATCTGGAACCATTATCAATGTGCCAACCGACATTAACATCATACAGACAGTATTGCCGCGATCATTGAATGAAACATGGACAGTTGTTGTTGCATTAAAGAGACGTTTGCAATACACAAATGCATATCAAAAGGGAAGAGTGCGACCAAATACTATTATGAATGCTCTCAATGAATTGTGCAAAACAACACTATACAAAATGCATAGTGTCAAATTGAACAAGAAGTGGCATGAGCATTTCTACCCTTTACAAGAACAGGTCCTTGATGATGTCGAGTCTTCATCAATTGACGACAACAATGAAATTAACAATGCACCAGAGATTGAAACAGACAATTTGATACATGGGTTTACTGAGTCAAGAACTATACATTCTCTGCAAGACAAAGTAATAGAGATCACACCAGCAGAAGGAAAACAACCCCTAGGAATGTTCCAAGATAAATATGCAGAGGAGATGAACTTCCCCACACTTTTTTTTGGGGAGCCACGTGATGAAGCAAGGGAAAAAAGACTCTCATATCAAAAAATCGCCCAATGGGAGTTGCAAAATTCAAATTGATCATTTGCCTATCATACAACTAATTTATTTTTCAAAACTGTCAAAATACTAATTGGCCAGGTCTTCTCTACCATATGGATACGAATTCGCAAGGGGAAACTACGAGGCAAAACTCTACTAGCAAAAGATGTCAAGTGCAAACCAAATCTTGAAAAGTTATTGGGATCAGATATTGGATATATAGATTTCAAAAAAATAAGAAATTCACCAGACTATTTGCAATATCTAAAGAAGAATGTTTTTGCAATGATACGACAATTAGGACCACCAACCTTCTTTTTAACGTTCACTAGTGCAGAGCAAAATTGGACACCATTAACAAAAACATTGGAAGAGTTGTACATATCACATTACACAAGGGCGAGCCAAACACAATCTAATTCACCTCCTGACATTGACATTTTCTCTCTAATAAAAAAGGATCCAGTCACTTGTACACGCTATTACAAACATAGGATTAATGCAATGAAAAGATTGCTATGTTCAGATGAAACCTTCTTTGGAAAGGTACTGGACTACTTCTCAGTTACAGAATTCCAAAACTGAGGCAATGAACATGATCATTTTATGCTATGGGTTAAAGATGCACCGGTCTATGGAAAACATAGCAATGCCACCATTCAACAGTTTGTAGACAAATATATAACTTGTAATACAGAAAGCTTAGATGGTCAAATAGCCAAATTACACACACATCATCACACTAGACAATGTAGAATCATAAAACGGAAAAAGTGTCGCTTTGGTTTCCCACAACCACCCATGAAAGCAACAACAGTACTTGAACCATGTGCTGACAGAGAACAACGCAATATGCATATTGCTAAGAAACTGTATTCGACTTTGGAGACTTCAAGTTATGATTCTTCTGTATCCTTTGAAGATTTCTTGGACAACATAAACATGGCTGAAGGCAAATACATAGAAGCAATACGATCTACATTGGTTAGGCCAACATTGTTCTTAAAAAGAAAACCAGCTCACATATGGAATAATTCTTTTGCAACCCATATTCTGCATTTGTGGCAAGCAAATACAGATGCACAATTTGTTCTCAATGCATATGCTGCAGCAACATATTGTAGCTCCTACATGACAAAATGTAATAACTCAATGACAAAAGCATTCAATAAGATACGCACAGACCATAGGCAGCATAACATCGATGCCATTAATATGTTAACAAAACTTGGCAATGCCTTACTCAATTTACAGCAGATGTTTGCTCAACAAGCCGTACACATTGTGCTTTCACTTCCACTTAACTATAGTTCACGAAAATGTAAATTCATAGACACTTCTGCTCCTGAAAATCGCACATTTATTTTAAAGTCTTCCAAATTTTTGAGCAATGAACCCGATGAGTCACAAAATATTGCTTGCAAAACCTTGATTGACCATTACATTGCACATCCTCAAGCATTGGCCAACATTTGTTTGGCAGAATTTGTTGCAGAATACACAATAGGAAAAGGGAAATTAACACGATGAACCAAACCACAGATTATCAGATTTATCAAGTACAATAGGCATGTTGACATTGAAAACTACTATAGGGAGAAACTTTTGCTATATGTTCCTTTCTTTGTTAATGAGAACACATTGAAACAAGACTTCGCAACATGGCAACATGATTTTGCTAACAATCAAAAGACAGTACAACTTAACAAAGCAAAGTATACGTATAATGTAAATGAATTGTGGGGTGACATTGGCGATACTATTATTGAAGACAACATTGATGATGACAGCTATAACAATCAACACAAAACACAAAATAAAATTGCGAAGACTGTGAAGAGTACAACTTAAAAGAAGATTTAGACACACTACGACATAGTGTGTACACAAATAAAATAGTAAGACCACTTGAAATAGCTACACATCCACATTTACTTGACAACACAGAGTATTACAATATTCACAGAATGTTGAACATAGAACAACAAGCCATAGTGAAGGACATATTAATGAAAAAAAATTGAAAAAACCTTCAGCCATTGCATCTGTTCTTAACAGGAGGAGCTGGCACAGGGAAAACCTTTACTGCAAAAGCAATTTACCAAGGCCTTCTTCGTATATACAATAACTCAATTGATAGTGACCCAGACAAGACAAAGGGCTTGTTACTTGCATATACAGGAAAAGCAGCTTCTAACATAGGAGGTACAACATTGCACTCTGCACTTCTCTTGCCATTAATGAAATGTACTTACATTCCCTTGAGCTCAGAAAAATTAGATGCATTGGAAAAACAATATGAGCAATTGCATATTATTGTCATAGAAGAGATCTCCCTAGTTGGAGCAAGATTTCTACGTTCTATAGATAAAAGATTGCGTGAAATAATGCAAACACCTGCTAAACATTTTGGTGGATTGGACATTATTTTTTGTGGTGACTTCTACCAAGCAGAACCTATACATGATTTTCCAGTGTTCCAAAGTCCACCAATGGATACAGAGCTAATATCATATGACTTTTGGCAACAAAATGTCAAATGCTACAACTTACAAACAACCATGAGGCAAAAAAATTAAAAAATTATCACAATCCTTAATAAAATACATACAAGTTCCTAGGTAGAGATAGACATAACATACTTGAATAACAAATGCTTACGCTCTCCACCTACAGACCCATCATTCCCATTCCTTTTTTATAGAAAAAAGGATGTTAGTGCTCACAACCAAAAGATATTATCTGCTATGCCTGGACAACTAGTTACAATAGATGCAATTGATGAACAAGACAACTCTGTTGAGATAGAACAATTGAACAAACATACTACAGCTCTAGAAAACCAAATAATGTTAAACGAAGACATATTGGTTGAGATCTATGGTGGGAACTATGACATACAGGATGGTCTTGTCAATGGATCGGATGGGAAATTCAAAGCATATACACGAACTACTGACATAGATATCATTTGGGTTCAATTCAATGATCTTTATGTTGGGAAATGTTAAGTTGCAAAATTAACACACGTTAACCAGACATATGTGGACAATGGATGGGTGCCAATTCTTTGAGTTGCGAGACCGCTCCAAAAACTAGCCACTACACAAAAGATAACTATTAGAAAACAATTCCCACTACAACTAGCATGCGCTCAAACAATACATAGAGAAAAAGGGCTCACTATGCATGGTGTTGCATTTGACCCTTCTGGTGTGCACCAACATGGCTTAACATACATAGCTTTGTCTCAAACATCAAGCATTGAAACACTTTTTCTATTAAACCCTCTAACACCAAAGAACTTTAAGGTCAAACCAACAATTGTGCAAGAAATGGAACGACTACAAACAATTGCTAGTTGGACTCTTCAAAATAACATTCATTATAAAGAACATATATCATGTATTACACTATCTACATTAAACACTCGCCATTTCCAATTGCATAAACAAGACATCTTACATGACAACGACTTAATGTCATCGGACATTATATGTCTACAAGAAACCCACTAGAAAACATTGGCAGTAGACAATCCATTACCAAATTACAATTGCTTTGTAACATACCATGTGCATGGTATAATGACTTGTGTTAGAAAGAACATACACGTGTTGAACACAATACCTTTAACACTTGAAACTATTGAAGCAATGTTGCTTTCATTTATACTTAACGGAAAAACACATTTCATTTGTAATGTTTATGCCAAACCAGCAACAACACTTAAAAATATCATTAAAATTATCCAAAATGCAATGGCAATTGTTCCTAGCGATGACATCATATATATTGCAGGTGACTTCAACATTGACATTTCCACATATACAAAGACTGTCCATATGTTTAAACAACACATGCAAATACACAATTTGCACTTGTTACTTGAAGAGGTGGACCATTTGTCAAATACCATTATTGATCACATTTGGACAAACAACAATGCAAACACAACTAAAAGTCAAAGGCTATAAGCATATTGGACTGATCATGACATTCTTCTAACTCACATTGATAGCATTGTTTAAACAAGGTATACATTTGCCCACAACTAAACATGAATAGCAATTTTGCTTCGCGCAATGTGTAATTCTTTGCTTAGATCATTGACTTGCTCAATGTTGAACACTATAAACTAATATGATGTTGGTATACATTTGCCCACAACTAAACATGAATAGCAATTTTGCTTCACGCAATGTGTAATTCTTTGCTTAGATCATTGACTTGTTCAATGTTGAACACTATAAACTAATATGACAGCATATGAAATAAACACTATTTTGCAGGTGAGTACACAACATGTATACTAGCAAGGCACCTTCCTCAGCTTCGGTTCCTTCAAAACAAGAACATGTGGCAAAAAAAGAGTAAAGTATCTAGCAAATATCAACAAACTATTTAGTTGAAAAGAAGTCTGTTGAACATTTTTACTTTAGTGGTGCTCTTGTTTCCTTCCCTAACTATCACTGTTTCCCTTTTGCAGATACTCCAAGCATACTCAGGTCAGTAAGATCATTTGAAATCGATATTTTATCAAAATATCAACAAGTAATCAATCCTTTATAATTCTCTTCAATATTCAGCTATCTCACTTATGAATTGCCTGGGCAAACAAGCATGGTATTAATTCCACATACTTATGCAATACAGTGGCTACTTACGCTAAAGTATATTTGTTGTAATATTTGTTGAAGCAATGTCATTAACCAAAATCAAGTGGTTCTGTTTTTCACAAGCACCCAATGCAATGCCAAAAAAAAATATGCATCTCACCATTGACTAACAGGTTCCTTTCATTGCATAAATATTAAATTAAAAAAGTTTCTGCTTTGTAAATTCCCTTGGCAGCATGTACACGAGTATGCAGGATATTGCCTGTGGACAAGAGTAGCCAAGAAAATGGTAAAATCATGTCTACTATGCTAGATAAATTAACACTTTTACAGTAAATTTTTGGCTAGCTTTCTAGCTGACAATCTTGGCTCTCCTTTCTTATAGCCCCACTGACAGTGTAGAACTAAAAAGCATTGCTTCTTGCAGCCTTAACACCCAGTCCAGTGAAACAAAACAAAGGTAACAGTATGATACACTTCATTCGTAGTAAACTTGCGTTCTGCTTTATACTTCTACAATTTATATTTATTTTTCATATCACCTTTCTCGATATGTAGGCTTATTTTGTAGAGATCCCCACTTAGCAGTTTCCTTTTGCTATTCTGCGATCACATATTCAATTTAATGTTTTTTTGTTCAATGATCTTCATGTTGGGAAATGTCAAGTTGCAAAATTAACACACGTTAACCAGACATATGTTGACAATGGATGGGTTCCAATTCTTCGAGTTGCGAGACTGCTCCAAAAAATAGCCACTACACAAAAGAGAACTATTAGAAAACAATTCCCACTACAACTAGCATGTGCCCGAACAATACATAGAGCACAAGGGCTCACTATGCATGGTGTTGCATTTGACCCTTCTGGTGTGCACCAACACGGCTTAACATACACAGCTTTGTCTCGAACTTCAAGCATTGAAACACTTTTTCTATTAAACCCTCTAACACCAAAGAACTTTAAGGTCAAACCAACAATTGTGCAAGAAATGGACCGACTACAAACAATTGCTAGTTGGACTCTTCAAAATAACATTCATTATAAAGAACATATATCATGTATTACACTATCTACATTAAACACTCGCCATTTCCAATTGCATAAACAAGACATCTTACATGACAACGACTTAATGTCATCGGACATTATATGTCTACAAGAAACCCACTTAAAAACATTGGCAGCAGACAATCCATTACCAAATTACAATTGCTTTGTAACATACCATGTGCATGGTATAATGACTTGTGTTAGAAAGAACATACACGTGTTGAACACAATACCTTTAACACTTGAAACTATTGAAGCAATGTTGCTTTCATTTATACTTAACGGAAAAACACATTTCATTTGTAATGTTTATGCCAAACCAGCAACAACACTTAAAAATATCATTAAAATTATCCAAAATGCAATGGCAATTGTTCCTAGCGATGACATCATATATATTGCAGGTGACTTCAACATTGACATTTCCACATATACAAAGACTGTCCATATGTTTAAACAACACATGCAAATACACAATTTGCACTTGTTACTTGAAGAGGTGGACCATTTGTCAAATACCATTATTGATCACATTTGGACAAACAACAATGCACACACAACTAAAAGTCAAAGGCTAGAAGCATATTGGACTGATCATGACATTCTTCTAACACACATTGATAGCATTGTTTAAACAAGGTATACATTTGCCCACAACTAAACATGAATAGCAATTTTGCTTCACGCAATGTGTAATTCTTTGCTTAGATCATTGACTTGCTCAATGTTGAACACTATAAACTAATATGATGTTGGTATACATTTGCCCACAACTAAACATGAATAGCAATTTTGCTTCACGCAATGTGTAATTCTTTGCTTAGATCATTGACTTGCTCAATGTTGAACACTATAAACTAATATGACAACATCTGAAATAAACGCTATTTTGCAGGTGAGTACACAACATGTATACTAGCAAGGCACCCTCCTCAGCTTCGGTTCCTTCAAAACAAGAACATGTGGCAAAAAAGGAGTAAAGTATCTAGCAAATATCAACAAACTATTTAGTTGAAAAGTAGTATGTTGAACATTTTTACTTTAGTGGTGCTCTTGTTTCCTTCCCTAACTATCACTGTTTTCCTTTTGCAGATACTCCAAGCATATACAGTCCACTGGCACAAATCTGTTCAGGCCACAAGAGCAAATTAGAAAACGGTGAAACATGTCAAAAATGTTAAACGAATACAAAGTAAATTCTCACTTTGTTCAACTTTGTAACTTGCAATATTGCTCTTCTTTGTTTTAGGCAGTTGCAGACTATTGATTCAAAAAGCACACCTCCTTGCAAAATAAGTGCACCAAGGAGCCAAACAAAGCATAGGTATTAATTCCATATACTACTTGTCTGCAATACAGCTAGCTACGTCTGCTAAGTATATTTTGTTATTGTCATTGTTGAACCAATATCAGCTAGCCAAGATCAAGTGGTTCATTGTTTTCACAAGCACCCAATGCAATGCCAAAAAAAATTATGCATCTCACCATTGACTAACAGGTTCCTTTCATTGCATAAATATTAAATAAAAAAAAGTTTCTGCTTTGTAAATGCCTTGGCAGCATGTACACGAGTATGCGGGATATTGCCTGTGGACAAGAGCAGCCAAGAAAACGGTAAAATCATGTCTACTATGCTAGATAAATTAACACTTTTACAGTAAATTTTTGGCTAGCTTTCTAGCTGACAATCTTGGCTCTCCTTTCTTATAGCCCCACTGACAGTGTAGAACTAAAAAGCATTGCTTCTTGCAGCCTCAACACCCAGGCCAGTGAAACAAAACAAAGGTAACAGCATGATCTGCTTCATTCGTAGTAAACTTGCCTTGATTTCATGCTCTATACTTCTACAATTTATATTTATTTTCATATCACCTTTCTCAGTATGTAGGCTTATTTTGTAGAGATCACTTAACTTAGTTTCCTTTTGCTATTACTGATCACATATTCAATTTAATGTTTTCTTGTCCAATGCGAATTTCTGTATATTAATTATGTCTATCTTAGTCCTGGTCCACAAGAAAATATACAGACACAGTTATGCATGTCAATTACAACAAGTCAATTGAAACTTATATCATATCTTATCGATTCTATGTCTTACACTTCTTTTCCTCTTTGTCATACACCATTGCACAGCAACAAGCCAGCGAACACCCCCCCTTCAAGATTGGAAACACAACGCACACATAGTAAACAAAGGTATTCATCTCAAACTATTACCATGCAAATTATTACCACATGCTGTAAATTGTCTCTCGCTTTGCTCTTGATTTTCTTTCTCATTAGTTGCATAATTGTCAAGTAACTACCAATAAAAAATGCCTTTAAAGATATTGGACTAGAATATGGACCAAGTAGAACAACGTATTTAACAAATTCTTGAAGTGGTTATGCAATTAAATCCAACTTCACTTGGTCAAGGTCTGAGCAATCCATATCCTATGAATTAGTTGGGGAAAAGAATGGAGACCATGATGCTCAAATCCCTGTATTGGAAGGATGCATCACCAATCGACTAAACCGCATGGAAAATATAATGAATGTATCACATAATTTATAAAAACTTGTGTATTTAGCAGTATAAACTTCAGACCATTGATAAGTTCCTTATGTATGACCCAATTAAAAGAATGATAGCTGAAGCAATGTAGGATATCATCAAAGTTCATTTGGCAAGACACAACCAACATAGGCTGGCAGCTGTAGTGGTACACAAGCACAAAGAATGGACTGGTGATTCTCAATCTATAAGCCAACTGCCACACAGCCTATTCATGCCCAACCCATGCAAGACACAGCTCCCATGATCCAAAACAAAAGAGTCCTCAACCAATTATTGCATGCATTACAATAGCATTGTCCTTTTAAACATTAAAAACATGCCTTGGTCAATTTTGATTAAATAAAGCATATTTTTGTTTGTTTATAAGAAAACTGATACATCACATAAATTGAAGGATATTGAGAGAAATGCAGGATGTTCAAGTATTTCAAATAGAGTAAAAAATACTTAATAAAATAGAAGTAAATGAGTATAACCCTATCTAGAAACATGTTGTACCTTTATTACCATAAAAAATTACAGAGCATAACTTCAAAGTCCAAAACGTGTTTATAATTCTGTTGCGAGTATCAAGCAAGACCAGCATTAAGTAGAGTGAATATAGCATAGAACAAATCAATGAATGATTTAGAGGCTGTAATAGGAAGTGTCAACCCTGTATTTTGAAGCAGATGTTCATTTCCAAGATTGCTCCGTTTCAGGCTAACTTTCATGCATTGTATGAGGTTTCTCTGAGTTGTAAATAATAAGAGCAAGGCATCCAAACAGCTAAAGATTGAGATTTTGTTCAGAATTATAATGGATCTATGTGCTGTTCAGTTCCTTTCTATTATTATAATTAAGGTTTGATAGATCTGAATAGATAATAGATATCGCATCTCTTGTGTTAGTTGTTGTGTTTTATCAAATAATTTCAACACAGCTTGTTTGCAGCTAATTCCCAGTCATCTTTTCTATTAATATTAGCCTGGTATATTTCTTTTTAATGATATCAAAACATGCTTTCAATGCATTTGCAGCTTCTCCCCGACATCTAGGCAAACTACCACAATACTGGACCTTTGCACACAACAAAATGGATCTGTATTTGAAGGTGATGTTCTCGTCGTATATGGGCTTGCAACAAACAAAAGCCCCAATGCACAAAAAAAAGCAAAAATTGTCCATGTGGACCTTGTGGATTCAAAAGGACAAATGACAATAACAATGAACATTAGCAACAATTTAATAGACACATTCCTACCACAGATCACAGTTGGTTCAGGCATTCGAATTAGCAACTTTTCAATAAAAAACAAAACACAATATGAAAGAGGCGACGCAAACTGCTGCATAGTCTTAAGTGCTAAAAGTTCCATAGAGATTGTGCCTCTTGTTTGCAAGCAGCAAAAATTAACTCCTGACTTAACAATTTCTCAAATCATACATGCTGATTGCAGTTACTCAGTTGGCTCATTTGGTGCAATTGCCACAAGTTACCATATGAACACAAGTCAGCTCGAAGTCCATGTCAAGGATGGTGATATGTAGCAAGACATGGCTACTGTACATTTCTGCTCGTCCACATTTTACTTTCTTTTTGATAATTATTTAACATACTTTCACTATGCACTAATAACTTTTTTTTTGGCAGGTTGTTATCCTAAACAGCAACACTGAAATGTGTGCAACTTTGCAGCAGATGTTTTCCACGGCAGACATGCCACTGGTCCTTTTCAAAAATGTTGTGCGAGCTGGTCCTAAGGGTACAAATGTCATACACACAACACAGTCCACCTTTGTCCAAGAACTCAACAACCAATGTACAAAAGCTCATTTGCAGACACTAACAAAATCCAATGTCCAGGTAAGTGCACAAATTTAATTATTCCAATTTCACACTTGTGTTACACAATACATCCAATTCATAGCACCTTTATTACACTTGCAGGTCTTTGGGACATTAAAGGAAAAAAATGTCCACTTGCCGCCCTATGAAATTTGTTGCAGTGACTGTTATCGGACATTGTTATCTGACCTGCCCATTGATGTCGGTTCTGCCTACTGTACACACTGTAATAAAGCCACCCAGCCCTCACATCGCCACAATTTGCTCTGCACATTATATGGCCAAGGAGGCAATATCGACTGTTGTCTACAAGGAAAGCTGCTTCAACAGCATTTGCCAGAAATTGCAGAAATAGAATATGAACAATACAGAGTAGACATTTCACTAGCAGTTTTCTTATTGTGTAGATTTCAAATCCATGGCAAGTTCACATTAGCTGTAAACAATTGTATAGTTCGAATTGTTAAGGACTAGCCGCTTTGTAATATTGAAGTTTGGATCATTCACTTAAAATAGCACTCTCGGAAGGGTTAGTGACTTTTGTTACTGTTTAAACAACAAAACTTATATTTTGCTGGATGTTTATGGAGATCTTGACACGCACAAATATGCCAATTAATTTTGAAGTTTAGGTAACAAACAATTGCTAGACAGCTTTTTTACATTGCTCTATGTATTTTGCAAAAGTAATTTGATAAAAAAACAATATTCATTAGAGCTTCTTGATAGGCTACTAGAGTTTAAACTGTATTTATGAATTTGGTGTGTGTTTTGATTTAATAATAGGGTGTGCATCATATATCCTTCATACCTTTTTTTTGCATTTCTCTGTGTATTTTGCAAAAGTAATTTGATAAAGAAACAATGTTCATTAAAGCTTCTCAACATTCTTTATTAGCATAGTTCTGTTTCTTCTCCTTTTCTTGTCTAAACTTGATAGTATTGACATGATCGGTACCAAAATGATTTGACTTTGCTTCCCATTTTGTTGTGTTATAGTTATTATCTATGAAACTTGCAACTATCAACCCTAGACTGGATTTCAATATGGAAGTGCTTTTTGCTAAAGATGTAAGTTCTGTCAATTGTTTGACAATTCAAATATTTAGGAATTTTATATCTCAGAATTTTAGGATTTTTTCACCTTGCAAGCTGTATTTGGAGCTTCCTTCGAAGCAGGATCTGCCTCTGATGACCCGGTATTTTGTGGGTGTTACGCTTCTTTAGTAATTGCCTGATTGTGTACTTAGGAACAACATAAAATTGCTTTCCTGGCATCGGTATGGCCTCTGGAGTTACCAGAAGCCCTGGAACTTTGAAAACATCAGTTTTTGTTATGCAGTGCTTGGGATGCTGATCCATAATTCCTCTAACAACTACTGGTCTGTCATAGGATTCAGTTTTGCCACCGCGGTAAATTAAAATCAATAATCCGCCATTATCAACAATAGCCATCTTCAATAGGAAGCTTTTCTTTTTGTGGGTAACTTAGCAAGAGAAAATTATTCATTTTCTCAACAACATCTATCCAAGTTGGTGTGGCTTGTGGAACAGAGGAGACTAGATTTCAATATGGAAGTGCTTTTTGCTAAAGATGTAAGTTCTGTCAATTGTTTGACAATTCAAATATTTAGGAATTTTATATCTTAGAATTTTAGGATTTTTTTTCACCTTGCAAGCTGTATTTGGAGCTTCCTTCGAAGCAGGATCTGCCTCTGATGACCCGGTATTTTGTGGGTGTTACACTTCTTTAGTAATTGCCTGATTGTGTACTTAGGAACAACATAAAATTGCTTTCCTGGCATCAGTATGGCCTCTGGAGTTACCAGAAGCCCTGGAACTTTGAAAACATCAGTTTTTGTTATGCAGTGCTTGGGATGCTGATCCATAATTCCTCTAACAGCTACTGATCTGTCATAGGATTCAGTTTTGCCACCGCGGTAAATTAAAATCAATAATCCGCCATTATCAACAGTAGCCATCTTCAATAGGAATCTTTTCTTTTTGTGGGTAACTTAGCAAGAGAAAATTATTCATTTTCTCAACAACATCTATCCAAGTTGGTGTGGCTTGTGGAACAGAGGAGCATGGAATGGGAAATCAATTAGAATTTGCACTCAAAAGGACAGTCAAAACCTAGCCACTCTTTATTGATAGCTATGGAGATTCCATTTTCCAGGTGCCTCAATGTTGTGGGTGGATTTTCTCAATTAACTTGAGGAAGTGCACTATGATGTTGTTGCCATATTGTTTGTATTCTTCCTTTGTGGACTTTCCTTTGTGTTGAATTACGACTCCTTATTTCTTTTTTGAGTTTACTCTTTGCACATATTAAATATTTCAAATTTGTATTTGCATATTGCAAATATTTGGGACAAGGATCTTCAAGGTATTGTGTGGATGGGATTTGCGTAAAATAAATAAGTTCCTTTAACATCTCAAGGCTTTCATGGTAAGGGCGAAGATCAGAAGCTAAGCCTTATTCACACATTCCTAGCTTTGTGATGGCCAATAGGACCAATACTAATAAGCTGAAAGTAAACAGTTGAAACCTTGTTTGTTATTTGGAACTTTGAATGTCCCAAATAGCAAACAATGTGCCTGCTGTTTAAGCTCTGCTTGTATTGTACCTCAAACTTGGGAGAAACTTGGCATCGTCTCTTTTTCAATACAATAATTTTATATTGGGAAAGTAAAACCCATACAGTGTTTATTAATCTTGCAACCTGTTTTACCTATAAAGTCCTTGGAGAATACAGGCTAAAACTTTCTCCACTCATTCAGTTTTATGGCACATTGGTATAGACTTTGCACAAATCTATAAAGACTCAGCCTTTAAGTAACTCAACAGGTGGAAGAATTGGCAATTTCTCACGAAGCAACAATGTTTAACCTGCAACTATTCTGCCAATTTTTGGCAGGAACTACGCTGCCTTGCAGCTCTTGTCTTTATTCTGATTCTAGTCCAATCAAATAATGGACATGTGGGGTATCACAAGATTTTGTTGAAAAATAATGGAGATGATTCTCAATCTAGTTGAATAAGACTACACCACCACTTACTCTAGTTTTGTACCACTTGTATTAACTATCATAGTTCGCCACTATATTTCCAAATTTCAAAACAATTGATTGTGAATCTCACAAGTGATTTCTCTCCTGGAAAAGATATCCAATGCATCTATTCCATTCCAAAAATTTATATCATTTTGAAAGAAGAGAGCTTTCTTTTAATTTATATATTATTTGAATTTTTTTGTCACATAATCTAGTGAGTAAAATAACCACTTTTGTAGATGCATTGGATTAGAGATCTTCTTGTAGAAGCTAAATGTGTACCTAGGTTTTCATCCAAGAGAGAAATGAGAAATTGTAGATTTTCTTTGAATGAATAATTCATATTCTTCTTTATCAAATGTTTATGAATACTTAAATATTGACTAGTGAGGTATTCCAATCCCATGTTGAATTTTACTATATTGTACAACTCAAATATAGAATCAAAATCATCACTATATGAAGATAACAATATTCCATCAAAGTTGAAAAAAGAAAATTTTATCCAATTCTTGGGGATATTACTTGTGGTTTTGATCTACTAACTGTAAATGAGTTTGGAATTTATTTATTAAAGATATCTTGAAATTATTAAATATAATTTGTGTATTTTCTATGTTTCTTGATGTGAAAAGGATGCTTATGAGTAGTGAAATGATCCTTATTATAGTGTATGTTCATTTAAATGTAGTATGTTTTCCTTTTTTTTAATGTATTATAGATATCATTTTAAAACTTAAAATATGTTGTTCAAATTTTAGATATAATTAATGGATTTTGGAGATATTTAGAGAACACAATTCACTATTGTATAGGAGAGAATTTGAACCCCTTGTGTAAATTCCCCTTTCACATACCCTCAACTTAGAAAATCAAATATGAAGGAAAAATTTCACATCACCCATCCAGAATGCATCCACTTGGCATGTGTTTTGTGTGTTGGTGGGGGAATTTTCATCAGGGACATGAGTGCATCATGTGGACGTCTGCACAACATACTTTCATCCTTAAAAAAATCCTGCTTCCGAGTCCATAGGGACTTTACACACCTGATTGGGGTCGAACTGTAATCCCTTTGTGCAACCAACCGACCTGAAAATGGCTTTATTCCCTCTCATTTTGGCCTTTAAATCCATTCTATTTTCTATCACTTCATCTTTTCACATCCTCTTGACAGTTAATTCAATCTTCTTCATACTTTGGGATCTCTTGAGCACACTCTTGAAGCATTCTACTAGCATTTTGACATCTTGAGCATTGCATCAATTTAATACTCCATAAACTTCACTTTTTTATGTGTGAGGCAGCCATAGAAGTGGTGAGCTTGGAGTCTTGTGAGACCTCCCTTCATCACCACTGTAGTAGTGGTAATCTTTCCAAGTTCGTTGCTTACATTCTCCCTTCATTGGCCTTGAGAGCCTTTGGATGGAGGTGGTAACGCTTCACTCTCCTTTTTGTGATTTGATTGAGTAGCATAGTATTGTTTTGTAGTGTTCAACAATCTCTCTTTCCTTTTATTTATTGTAATTTCTACTCCATTTCTTTTTTGGTTGTCCGTGGAGGTGGAAACACCAAAGTGGGGGTTTGATTGAGGTAAACCCCTATAGAACCCCAACAATTTTCCCCTCTTGCTTGTGTGTAGGTGAACGTGTATGTGGAGCTTGCTAGCGAACCGGTGTTTCAATGAGTTAATATTCGTCAACCTAGTCCTTATCTACTTTCTTTATTATTTCCACATTTACTTTATGTACTTTATTACTCTATTTATTTCATAAAAACTTGTTAGCTAGGCTATAAGTAGGTTTTTGATAGTTTCTTTGTTGTACTTTGCATTTTCTAGCCATATGGATGCTAGCATGCTAGAGTGACACTAGCATGTCGGGTTGTCATCCCGTGATTTGTGTTGTTGTGAATACCAACATGATGCATCTTTTTTCTAGTTCATGGGAACCTACCATTGTGTGGATGATATGAATCCTGGACTTCAAATCAGATTTTTATCAAACTTTTTCAGCGGAAATGTACTAACTTGTCTTTTTTTTAAAGTGGGTTACATTACTGTTAGATCATTCAATGTTCTTGTAACTTATGACATTGGGTGATAAGCTCTCTCTTACCTTTTTTTATCTGTTTGTGTGAATGATATGAATCTTGGACCCCAAATCAGATTTACCAAATAAATTGTATTATCAATCTCGTAAACATTACCCTACTAATCTGTGTTTTTGAGAATTATGAATAATGCTTGCAAGTTGTAGCTTAAAAAAGTGGGATACACTATTGTTGGACCACTCATGTTCTTGTAACTCTATAAATAAATTTCTATGGGGTGAAGAGAGTAGAAAGTTTTTTCATTCCCTTTAATAAGTACCTAAACTTAATTGTCTTAGGCTCTTTTTAAAAAATTATGTTGATATGTATCTAGTACATCCTTTACAATTATGATACTTCCATCTTAAAAATGTGAAGGAATTAAGGATATGTTTTATTGTCAAACATATTTAAGTGATTATTCTCATTTAGTATATTTTTAACTTAAGAAAAACAAAAGAAACTATAATAACATTAAACTCATAATTGAAATATAGAGCTTGTAAAATTTATATGGAGGGGTTAGTTTTAGAATAGCTTTTACTTCTTATGTCACTATCCATATATGCTTTAACCTTATTTAATTTTTTGCATGTTCTTATTTACTATTATCTTACTTTATTATGCCACCATGTCTGTTATTTCATACCCCATGTTTGTATTCATAATTGTATGTAAAAGATCAAACTTGTATACAAGTTAGACTATTATCAAAAAAAAAAATGGATGTTCATGTCCATAAATTTATTAGAAGCTATTTTATTATGATGTGAAGATTCAATAATTTAAGACAACCATTGTAACTTCAATTTTTTTATGAATATAATGGTAGACATCTACATTTGTTAAACATGTGGCATACAAATTTTCATATAAAAAAGAAAATGTCTACACATACATAAGTAAAATAATAGTCATATCAGCTGCCACTATATCTTGATTACGAGATCCCCGACAAGATTTTGCCAAATGATCACCAAGCATTCAATGCATGTATGTCATATGTTTGTGCAATCCTAGTCCGCTTTTGTCCTTAACGAAGCTTTTAAAGATGACTGGTCGCCAATCGACATATATGGTTTTAATCGCGGACCATTATTTTACCCTCATATACCGCTAAAAAATTGTGTAATATTGCTCATTGACTCTTTTGTAGGGGGACTCGCGGTACATACACTACACTGAGTGATTATTCTTATGATATTGCTATCATGATTCAACCGTGTAGTTTCGAGTCAAACTCATTGACCCATGTTTCATGAGTAGTGGTTCAACAAGAACCCATCTCTCATGATATCCAATGGTCCACTTAGCACTCATCACATCCCCGCGATTATTCTTCATAAAAATAAGCATGTTTAAGATGTCATGTTATAATTAATTTTATTTATTTATTTGTATATAAGAAGAACATTCATGCAGATGAAGATTACTAGAATTTATCTCATATAATAATGGGACCTACAATAACAATTCAAATATTTTCATCTTGTTAAATTCATTTTTTTAAATTTGGTAGTGTCATATCAATTTTTGTTTCAAAACACTATTTTTCTATCTTCTTCATTCTCTTCTATCTTTGCAAAATCAAATATTTATGGGATTGCATCCCAATGCCAAGTTGGACTATAGAAATAATCACTACCAACGAGATTTAGGCAAGTTTGGAGGTCGTAGTGTGGTTAGATGATGAGGTCTTCACCATGTGTAAATTAGGTCAATAAAGAATGTTAAACTTTCATGGGTACTGAGGATTTAGAGTTTTTTAAGGCATGGAATTGTTAAGCTACCTAAACAAGTAAAATATCATTTTGTAGATTGTGAAAATCTAAAAGAAGATAACTTTCTTTAATTGACATATTATTTTAAAAAATTGTCATATAATCTACTGAGTAAAATAACCACTTCTATTGATGCATTTGATTTGAGATATTCTTGTAGAAGCTATACATGTACTTAATTTTTCACCCAAGAGAGAGATGAGAAACTATAGATTTTCAACATGAATAATACACATTCTTCTTTATCAAATGTTTAAGAATACTTAAATATTGACTAGTGAGGTATTCCAATCTCATGCTCAATTTTACTATATCTTACAACTCAAATATATAAGTAAAATCATCACTATAAATTTTGAAAAAAGAAAAAAATTTCCAATTCTTGTTGTTTTTCTCTAGTAATTGTAAATGAGTTTGGAATTTTTCTATTAAAAATATCTTAAAATTATTATATATAATTTGTGTTATTTCTATTATCGATGTGAAAAGGATGTTTGTAAGAAGTGAAATGATCCTTATTATAGTGTATGTTGATTTAAGTGTAGTATATTCTCTTTCTTTTTTTATGTATTATAGACATCATTTTAAAACATAAAATAAGTTAAATTTTATATATTATTGATGGATTGAAAAAATCTTTAGAAAACACATTGTTCACTATAGATCATGAAAATCATGAATATAGTTTATTTTTTGCATAAGCGAGATTGAGGAAATGTAGTTTATTTAGATCTAGAATGAACATTATACTAATGATAATCTTCTTTTAAGAAATCTACTTTTTCTTGGACTTAGTGGCCAAATTTAATTTGTACCATTTACATTCACTTCTATATAAAATTAATGCATATTAGAAGTAAATTAACCTTAGAATTATTATCTCAGAGGTTCTAAGTCATACCTAAGTCACTAGATGAATAAATTGGGAATGATAGAGACTCTAAGAAAACTATATGACACTTCATTTCTTGCATGCAAAAATATATGCATATCATTGGGCACCACAATGCAATTAAGCTATTGACAAACCTATATCATCTCATACATCTTAAATGCCAAAATAAGAAAAAATAACTAAAAGAGTAAGTCAAATGGAACTTGATTAATTGTAATGTTCAAACAAGATGTAGAATAATCAAACTAAACCAATTTTTAGATATCAAAATATTTTAATAGTTCAAAAATAATTAATTAGAAATGCATTTTTAGATATGAAATTTATTTAAGAGAAAAATAATTGTACCATAGAAAAATGGATCATTGACATTTTCATGGTCTTTTTTAGGTCTTTCTCTCATGATGCTTGGTCTATTTTGATTTGATTTAATGATGCAATGTAACTTCTATGCATTCACATTAGGTCCTAAATATTCAAATTATGGCATCTTGTGAAGGTGTTGTGAAGTGTTGTAAATCACTTACACTTTTCTAGACTCTTCTCATTAACACCACCTAAAAATCACATTTTCATCACTTTTCAGTCCCACTTTTGAAGTAAGCTGCAAAGTCTCTTAACAAGATTTCATTCTTTCTAGGCTTAATTTCACTATTTCTACACCTTTCTCTTATCCTTTATTTGACCCCTTTATGCAATCATAAGGCTTAATTAAGTGTATTTTGAATGTAAATTTGAAAATAACATTAAATGTGACCTTAATTCCCAACACCCACCATAGTGCTTTCCAGGTGGAACCCATTCACCCCGGGTGG
>VDFB02154242.1:0-16539 GCA_007258455.2 Sequoia sempervirens | reverse complement strand
TAGAATGGATGCACCAATGTGGCAACATCAAGACTAATTTGTATTTCTAATGCCAATGGAGCTCAGATGAGCTAGGTATGTATCTATTATCTATTTCTATGAAAAGATGGAAAATGTATTTTGTATCCTATTTACGAAATAATTTCTAGGAAAGATTATAACATTTCGTTGAATGAAATGAGAAAGATGAATTATTGCTATATCACAATGTAATGCAATGGAAGCTTGGAATAATGTTTATTTCAAATGTGCATGATATCATTGTTTTAAAAAGAAAGAAAAAATATTGCTATGTGATGGCATTGTGAATTATTTCACTTATGGTTAAAACATTGGAATTTCTTTGAGAGGGACAATGGGAATGTTACATACATAACTAAAACTTTCCCATATAGTGGCTACAACCTACGTGTATGAAAATTGAGGACTAGCATGCATAATTGGATCACAGTGAACTGACAGTGTAGACAATGGCAATATACACTACTTTGGCCAAAGATTCATCACCTAGTTATTTATATTGAGAGTCATCTCATTCACCACAATAAGTACTGGATTGGTATTGACCACACATATTCTATGTATAGGCTATCCCCTTCACTGGATTATCTTAACCCCAAGAATAACCTATTTTCTTTTCCAGTTTACTAAGAAATTTTAACTAAAGTAATTAATTCGCATAAGCTATCCCCTCCATTGGATTATCCTAACCCCAGGAACAACCTATGCTCATTCCATGATTCAAACCTCACATATAACTTCATATTCCAAACTTCACAAACAAATTAACAATAAATTACCTCAGCTTAAAGGCATGATCTCAACAATAAATGGCCTCAATCAAAAAGGATATTCCTATCAATAAAAGACTCCATACAAAGTATAAACTCAACATTAATTCAACTCCATTTGTAAGCATAATCAACAATTTAAAATGATCAATTAGATCATAGGTTATTCTCAACCTATTTGTTTCAATTGGTAATCAAATAACAACCCTACCAAATAGGTTATTTCCAACCTAGGGTATCCATCAAAAGTAATGTAATGATCAAGTGGCCACAAACAAATCATAAAACTTCTACATTTAGTATAACTCAGATAAACACATGTTCACAATATTCACTATATTTGTATATTTATTTGAAGGACATTATCAACTTGCGAGGGGTTGGTGCTTCTACATCCATAGTCCTCTTCACAATACAATTCACATGTAAATTATCTACAAGGTTCACAACCTATCAATGATGATATGATTATTATGTCATTATTCACATGGTGCTACTATCCATATTAGCCACAAGGATTTACCTATCTTCATAAGCTATCAATTCAAGATATTACCTCAATGTAATATTAATATAGTCTACTTGGCTAAGTATAATTTCTAATAGCCTCTCAAATTCCAAAATATAGAACATATACATATACATATAAGTATAAATGCAACCCAACCAAAAGGTTTAACGAAAACAAGAATCCACCAAGAAACAAACAAGCTAAACCAAGTATCACTACATACATTCATAAACATTCCTTTCCCAATCAAAACAATCACAAACAAAATAATCTTTCTAGAATAAAAGGAAAAGGAATAGAGATCAACATGCTTGTATAAACGCTCCTACTAATAATCTGGTTTCCTAGCAAATTCTTCACCAAAAACAGTTTGCAATTCCTTCTAAACTTAGCTTCTCAGTAACTTCTATCTTCCCTTGATAAATTATCACAATGTAACTCACTCTAACCTCACTTAACTCACTTTCAAAATCCTCACAAGCTCACAACTTAGAAATGTAGCAGAGTAACTCTCAGAAAAATCAGAGAATAAGAATGCAATTATGCATCCCATTGAAGAAGAATGCTCCCCTATTTATACAAAAACTTGAGCACTCTAAGGCGAAAAAAAAGCTCTCAATATTTCCACTTCTCACACTGAAAGGTTCGACTCAGCTAGAAAGGTTCAAGGTGGCAGAATGAAAATGATGACTATTTTCTCATGCTCATCCAGTCATTGTATTCTCATGACAACAAAGTGATTCAATCAGAAATGGAAGGATAATGTTTCTATAGGTCAGCCATTTATAGCCAGCTTCATACTTGACTATTTCTCCTATTCCACTTTCCTCATACGCGAGAAAAGAAATGAAAAAAAACTTTTAAAAGATGAGAACATTTCATACTTTGGCGCCATATATTTTACCATGCGCCCTATTTACTTGGTTGTTGTTTGCAAAGATCATGTCAAAGCTATTTATGTGTTGATATTCATTCTTCCTTCACAATATTTGACTAAGTCTTCCATGTAATATTCATACTATGGTTTTCTTTAATTTCCATGTGCCATATTCTACTCTATGCACTGTGTTTCAACTCATTCCAAACATTATGTGTTGGTCTCCTTCCTTACGTTAAGTGCTATATAGTATTCTTTAACTGTTACTTGCAATTTATTAGAGTTTTCTTCCTAATACTCATGCCTATGCGTTGGTTTAAGCGTTTACCAAGTTTTGATAAAAAAATATACTCTTTATTCTATGTGTTGTATATATATGTGCAGCTATTGCATACATATGAACATCGCTTTTATTCTTATAGGCTTGGTTAAAGCAGTGTGCTATAGTTTAAACAATGTGCTTTAATGAATATAATGTGTTATGCAAGAATATCAAGCGCCTCACATTATATATATATATTTATATATATTTATATATATTAACACAATACAATTTATCTTATAGACATGTTTATAAATTGCATTATTTGCCATTCGAATGTATAAATATATTTGTACGCATACTTCAAATGACCAGATTTTAAGCTTATATGTATATATACATATATTATATATACATTATTATTTTGATATTTACATATTCCATATAATAAATAATATATATATATTTATATGCATATATATATATTAATATATGTTTGTGCGCTTTCCCCTTTAACGTGACTACATACACATCTATTAATATATATATATATATATATATATATACACATATATTATATATATATATACACATATATATTATATATATATACACATATATTTATATTTATATCATTGTTTCTTGATAAGAGTATTTAAACACATATAAACAAATTCTTATTGATCGATTTTAGTGTATACATATACATATGAGACTATCAATTTACTCATATCGAAAATACTTATATGCACACATATTTAATATATATAGCCACACACATATAAGTATCAAGTACAATCATTCATATATCACAACTCATCAAAATTATGCATCATCACTCAAATATCAAACTATCATAGGGAATTCATGAACAATCACCCTATCATTCTACCACTCAAAGGAAATCAAAGACCAATATCGAAACCAATCAAAGACGACCATGCAATCTTCCAATTTATCAAAGACTTCATCTAGGGTTTACTTACCAAATCCCATTCTAACTTAACTAAGTTCAACCACCCTAAATTGTGAGTGTGTGTATGCTCAACTAAGATTATTAAGGGTGACCAGACCAAGCTCCTCTCTTGAGTTATACTTCCCCTCTCTTCTGGAAGTTCAAACCTATTCCTACATTCAGCTTAGCACATAATAATAATAGTCAGATATTCACATGAAATCCACTTGCATCATAAATTATTTTTATCATAAAACATTTGCATCAACCAAAAATTAGAATATTCACATTGCAATACATATGCTTTCATTGCATTTCACCAATATAAACATAATTAATTCTTTAAAAGCAATAGCATCTTAATGCATATTTCATTATTTCATTCATCTATCAAACATATTAAAGTCATGATTAACATTTATCATCATATTTACTTATGAAGGTAAAAAGTAACTTTTTTATTAGGGTTTAAGAACGGTTTTGATGGAGTTCAAACCTAGTACATAACAGCTTTGAAGGGAACTATCAACCTACCAAAGAAAAAAACAAGCTTCAATAAGATAAATAACATACCAACAACAGCCCAACAATAGCCTCTAGAAGATTAACATGACAACATAGGCTACATAATTTTTCATGCTACGAGCTCAAAACCTAATAAATAAACCTGTTTTAATCAGACCAAAACCCTTTTACAAACTTTAAAAAACCAGTTTCCAAAATAGCTTTTTGTAGGGCATACCAACAAAACCAACCCTCCCATCATCTTGGGCACCTAAGCCTAAAAGAATAAAGAACATAGTGGTATAAACCACCAATAAGACCAAACACCCCACCTTGATAGGGGCTTTGTGACCCACTACTGAAAATAGAAAGAAATTAGCTTTCCTATAGCACCAAATCACCTAGTAATAGGAAACCAACTCCAACTCCACCTCTAGAGGAGTGAGCTCCCCTCTATTGGAGAGGATAATACGATCAACTAAACCACCGCAGCTAGAAATCACTAGCACCCTCAACCTCCACCTCCATAGGAGAACCATCCACCTCAATAGAAAAATTAACTAAGGGAGGTCCACCTCCATAGGACCTGAAGGGAAAGCCAACACAGTAGCCAACCAAGCGACCATAGCATCCTTCAAAAAGCCCTAAACGAGGAGCAAAACCATCTAGGGTCTAGGAATAAAAGTTGAGAACCACCCAGTAAAGAGAACAAGGCCAAAAGATCCTAGAGCATGCACCACATCCAGGAAGAACTTCAGCATCAACCTCAAACCTGAATCAACTAGCTCCATCACCACCTCTAAAATAATGTGAGCAAAGAACCCACCTAAAGATGGCAAGACAAAAGCAACCCTAACCAAAGGAAACAACTGGGGTAACAAAATAAGAATGGCATTCATCCTAGCCAAAAGCATCCCACCAAAAATAGGGGAGAAAGACACAACCATCAGCCCAACAAAGGACCCAAAAACTAGCCAGAAAGGAAGACCCCAATCCAATAGAAAAAGAAAACAGGCCCGAGCAGCACCAAGAAATCCCAACTCATTCCTTGAGATTGAAGCACTACCATAGGTACCAACAACATCTCTGAGGAGAAACTGAGACTGCTCCTCATCCAACAATAATGAAAACAAACACTTCTGAGCTTTCAACATAAGCATTAGAAACAACTCATCCCACTGAAAGATAGAAACCCCCCTCTATAGAACAAACATTAAAGCCCCAGAGGGGAAGACAATAACACAAGACTTACAATTTTGGGTAGCACTCAAGAATTAAACAAACCCCATCAACAAAATAAGCATCACAAAATAGAGGCGTATGCCTCTACCAACCAAGCAAAAACCAACCCTACACTCTGACCCAGAGGGGAGCAGCTTGAAGACAACACCAAGGGAGACCAGAGTCCAACCTCCCCCAAAACAAAGAAAAAACCCCCACTCAAAAAATACAGCAACACCCACCAACCAAGGGGACACAAAAAGCCATAAATGGCCCAAAATGATAACACCCAAAATAAAGGTGCCAAAGAAGAAAAAAGACATCAGCAAAGCTCATCCATGGCCAATACCAAAGTCATAAAGGCTAACACGAGAACCCCTATAATCGAAACCAGAGTCAGATCATTCTACCTACCAAGAAGAAAACAAAAAAAGAGGCCAAGAAAAGGTATGGAACCAAGGCAACAAAAATCCAGGCATCAAAAACACCAACCGCCTCAAACACACAAGGCCAACGAAGCATTCTGCAGTAGTCCAACAAAGAGGACCCATACCGCAGAACCAAACTGAGCTAGGAACCCGGATCATCTGGGTCTTCATTTGATTCATCGACCTCAATATCACCTGAAGATTTCAAACCCACCCCGCTCCTACTCCTACCCGCACCTCTCCCACTCACAACCATAATAATTAGGTAAAAGTAACTTGTTAACAATAAGACATGGTGCAACATACTTCCCCCCTTGTGAATCATCGTCCTCAATGATTTAAAGCACTAAAAATAATAATGATTACTCTTTCAATTTTCACATCATGTAAGAAATAGGTAAATAACCAACTAATATTTCCTCATAACGCAACCCCTTGCAATCTCATCCTTCTTGGACCTTGTACTAAGGGCCTAAGCTAACATATAGGGAGAACTTGTGTGCTTCATGCATAATTTTTCTTCAAAGGATTATTCATCCAAATTATGCTAACTGATATGTACATCACAAGTACAATAGTAATTGTATCCTACATGACACCTATACCCTGGTGACTGGAAAACACATTCTCATTGGCTAATGCAATTATCATTAGTGTAACCCAAATAGATAAGGAATGTTGATGTATTGTACACTACACCACGGGTCCCATCCTTCCCTTTGGTCCTTAGACCATCAGACAACTCAAAAGCTGAGACTGTCCATCACCATCACAACCATCTACCTTAAGCACAATTATATTGCTTCAATATTTTAAGCTTTGTATCAACAAGTTTTCCTTGATCCTTCAATCTATTATTCCATTTATGACAACATTTCTGGTCTAAGGTTAATCCTATTATCTAGCTTCTCCCAGGTTTTAGGAATTCACCCTCCTTCCTATATAATATTTCAAAGAATTCTTTTTTTTTAAATGAAAGAAGTTATCATAAAGTACTCCACAAATCTTCCAAGATTTGGTTTAACCCTTCTGCCTATCTGGCTGACTCAAAGTAATAAGTTGAGCATTCATTCAATTGATTTTTTTTATAAAATGATCATGGTTTACACAAAACCTTAACATTTCTTAATTGTTCCCATTTGAGATAACCTTCTAAGGAACATTAAGTAACTACTTCTCACAATATGTTGTTTAGGACTGATTACCTATAAATCAAATTTTCCCAATCAAAATTGGTTACCTTGGTGATTCTATCCACCATAACATTGTGTTAGTTCCATTGACATTGAAAGATCAATATGTTCTAATGATCTACCACTTCCTCACTAGAATTTCATAAAAGTATACAAGTCCTGCCAATGATGACATCCTATCATCATCCTCTAGCATACTAGATGACAACTTGCTACATACCTTGCAACATCCTACTCTATCCCCTTCCAGATTATAGTGGTTTCCCATTTGTTAAATAATTTTTTCATCACTATGTGTCCTAAGTACGACATCAATCTACCTCGTTTCATTCCTTAATCTCCCAAATTTTGGGTACATAGGTTCTTTTCTGATTCATAATAGTCCATTCTGACTAAGTGAAAGCTCTTCCTTGGACTTATGCCTTATTTGATTCTCAAGTATAATGCTTAAATATTTTGTGGAGATAAAACTCCTTCATCTTAGGACATCCCTATCTTGGATTTCTCTAATCCTTTAATTATTTCCAAAGATGTAATCTGATTTTCAGCTCAATTTATCTCTTCCGATGAGCATTTATATTAGTTGAGTATCAATCCTCATTTCATTATATTGGTTTGATATTATCTTCCAAAAGATATCAACAATTATTTCATACCTAGTTTCCAAGCATGAATGTTTTCTCTATAACTCACAATCATGAGTTCATGAATCTTCCCTTTTCGATAGCATAGGTGATAATTTTTCCTTATATGATTAAGCATACTACCTATCCTTTCTCCAAAGTATCAATGATAATAAAAAATTATTCTTCCGAAATAATTACGTATAGTATTGTGTTGTAAATATTTCTTTGTCATTGGTCATAAGCCTTGACCTTTCTACTATCTTTCTCCAATAATTCCAATACCTTAACCTCTTAACTTTACCAACCTTATTTTGGTCATTGAGTTCAAGACTTCGGTAAAAATTATGTCCTTTTGAAGATACAACATTAAACTTTTTTGAAAAAGGGTACTTATGTAAGTACATCTACTCTCCTTCTTGCTCCCTTAGTGTTTCCATGATATTAGATTATCTTAAAGTTGAACTCTTAGCAAACATTTTCTCTCTCCAATTTGAATTGATTTATCATTCCTTCTTGTTGGATTTTGAATGACTTTTGCTTGCCTTTCTTACCCTCCATGGTATACCTTGAATATACTTTTTTGTTTCCAAAATTGGATTCATCATCGCTTTCCAATCTTTCAGAATCAATTGTTGGATCCCCAATAATGAGATCCAATGAATAAACAACTTTACAAGTTAAGAGTTACTCTAGTATTTCATCTCATTTCTTCTTTCCATGTATACTAATAGCCTTTTAACCATAGTAGAAGGGTATCCCACATTCGCAATGCCCCTTTTGTTGATGTGTCATATGAGCTTACTTGAGGATCCCTATGTCAATTGTGTCTTCACCTTTGCGTGTTGTTTCCAAATTGTTCTTTTAATTTGACAACATAGTCTCCTCCATATCCAATTTCTTTTGGATCATCTAGCCATAAGTTTACTTTTGTTGATAACTTGGTAAGTTCATTTTATACTTCTACCAAACTATGTACCAATTGAACCCTTGTCAAATTAGTCTGATTTACTTTGCAATCATCCTTCCAAGTGATTTTGTCCCAATATTTGGTAATTTCCTTTTCTCATAACCTTTGTTACTCTAAGGTTGTTCGGTTCTTTTCTCATTTTTAATCAGAACTCCAAATTGACCTTACCTATTCCAGTTGGTGGAATCACATGCCAACTTTTATTCTTTGTAGGTTGCTTCTTTTCCTAACCATTCTGGTTTCTAACATTCATTCTAAGGTATCAATTCTTCACTCTTGATTTTGATTATCTTTGCAATATTTTAACCTTGTACTAAATCAAGTCTGTCAAGGGTTATCCTACCTCTTGGATACCTATCTAGTTGATCTTAATTCACAAAATTTTGAATTTCTGCTTCGACTAAGTTTTTGATTTATGTTATCAATTAGTTATTTTCCAATAAAGCATACTCATAGATTCATAGTATCCTTACTTAAAATCCAAATTTCTTGACTCTTCGCATCTACAGGTTGCTACCAATGAGGGAGATTACTTCAATCCTTTCTATCCCTAAGAGTCATTTAAATTAATTTGAAGGGGGAAGGTACTCGTTGATAATCCTCCATATCTTTCCTACCAAAATTGGTTGCATAATCTTCCACATTCCAAAGGTGTATCTCAATGATTTCTTGGTTTAGGAGTTTACAATTACAGGGATGATTCTTTTCCTAGTCCCAACCTTAAACAATTTTTCAGGAATGTATCTTCCCTTTTTGTTTCCCCTTTTGTTCTTTTCCTCTTGCCATCTTGGTGTAAGAACCTTTCATCCAATACTTGGACAATAAGGTTCACGTATCACTTACGTAATGAGCTCATAGGTTCTAGAGTTGAACCCGGTAACCCTGATACCACATGTAACATGCTCAAAGTTCTACTCAAAAAATTTCCTATGTTTTTACCCACAAGTGAATAAACCATGTTTTTGATTAGAGAAGTAGGGAAGGGCCCTAATCCCATGGTTACAACAACTGACAAAAAGGAACAAGAGAGAGGTGGGAAACAACACCACCATCATACCAAAAAATAGCATCAATATTAGCACACAAGCCAATATTTAAAATAGTAACCATTGTCCATCCAATACTAATAAAAAATAGTAAGTTTTTACCAGTATACTTAGTTCTACGTAAGCCATTAATTAAATCGACAGAGTCCCAAGTGGTATTCCACCATAACATAAAGATCATAAAATAGTAGTCCGAGATGTTAAAACAACATGACAAAATATTCATCAAAAACAACAGTAGCAACACTAAGCCATTAAAATGGCTTCTTCATTAGGGTCCCTATACTTCCCATGAGAGCAACGATTCTCCACTAGGTCCCTCCGCCTCATCCAACATCTCCAAGGTATCGCTTTCCCTATTTCTTTTAATTTCCTGTAATTTTTGTTTCCTGGTCACATCTAGCATAGCTCCTCCTCATCACTGCTAGTTACCCCTCACCTAGAAGTAACTTCTCACGCTATCTCTTCAATTGTACTTGCAAAAGTGGTTAGCCTACTTTTAAATAAATTATTACGTAAAACTCTAAGTTTGTTCTCCATACCCAAACCCTTTCACCATCCTATCCCCAAATTTCCAACATCCCTAACATTTTCAACCCTCAAACTTATCCTTAAGGCTCAATTTTCCTACTTTTCCTCTTTCCTTATCCCTCCTTTGAACCATCTTCCCCATCTCATAAGCAGAACTCAACTCCATGTTCTTAGAGTTTTCCTCTTAGCTTCAAATTCTTCATACCTCTAGGTCCCTCTCTCCCCACTCATACCATTTCTTTTTGTTTTCCTTATCCCCTGGCTACTTTTCTAGGCAGGATCTCGACCTTTCTCCCCATACCACCACCATTCCCTTGCTACTGTAAAGCCTTTACCTCCTCATTTTGATTCCCTTCCTTTGTGATATTGATAACATCCCTAGGATTTATGTCTCTTTTAGGTTTCTTAGCCTTTGGGAGTTCCAGTAGTAAAGGAGAATGCTTCATTTTCTCAGGCATGGCTCTAAGGAGCTCAATCTCAAAAAAGTTGTTTTCCTCACTCTTCTACGACCTCAGAGTTGATGGGTTTGACACATTGGCCACAGGAGAATTACTTTTGGCAAGAATAAGCACACGCCTAGCAACAATTGTAGGGGGCTAGTGAGGGATAGGTTCCTCTGCCGAGATTTCAACAGCAACAGGGTTTTCCTCATCAGGTTGTTCCTTGTTATTTTCTTCAAAATGATCAAGGTTCACATTTCAACCAACTAAGAGGTTTCCATGATGATTCAAATCCAAGGCATACTTATACAGGGTAAGCATAAGACCTTGGTGAAGAGAAGGACTGGCACCTTTTTCAATATTAAGTTGCAGAGAGGACAACAGATAGAAGGGAAGATTGATTCTCTCACCATGGCAGATATGGTTTAGCAAAGGGAAATGGTATGCATGTACCAACATATACCTACCCTCAATAGTAAAGTATCTCATAACAAACAAGCTAACTAAAGCAAAAGGAGGAAGGAGTTCCAATCTTGCATACCCGTTCTGAAATCTCTTGAGATTCTCCCCATCATGCAAGAATTTGTCAACAAATTTCTGATAATCCGCCCCACTTTTCTTTGCCACTTTAAGCCCATTATTATGTAGACCCATTGCTTTAGCAATGAATCTAGTGGTAACCTTGAATTTCATCGCTCCAATGGTGACACTGCCCTTCTTCCAGGAATTTGTAAACTTAGTCGTTAGGTTTTCATTATATCCTTTCAGGGATTTGAAGAACAGAACCATACTAGCATTCTCAAACATTATCCATAAATCTACATTTTGTTTCAAGGCTTGACAATTTGGAGGCTCTGTTCTCTTCCTTGGTCCTCCCATTTTACTCTTCTACAAATTCTTTTGTTGTGACAATATTTTCTTCATAATCACACACACAATCTACTTCTTTCTCAGAATACAACAAACACTCTTACACCAAATTACACACAAAGCCAATACAGAGTGGTGAATCGAGAAGTTTCTTATTGAGAAAGCTAGCTGCACATTTCCCAGTACACTAGTCTCATCATTTTCTTACAAGAATTTAAATCCCTATTAAATTTCATATCTTTCCCCATTTTAGAGATATGGGGATTGCTGACACAATGTATTTCGACACGCATAGAAATGACTACCCTTAGCAAATTCATTAATTTTATGTGATTTTTGGTCACCTTCTTGAAAGGAGAATTATTAAGATTACCTCCTACCGAGATCTTCCTATACAAACCCATACTCCAAATGCCATCATTACACAAAAAGCCAAAAGGCACCACTCGGTACTCATTTTTTCTGCATAAAACCAACCTTTCATTTTTGCAAATGATATTCATTCTCAAATTTTTCGCTTAGAATTAAGTCCCTTAAAGACTTCGGCATGTTACCACTAGTCCATCATGTCCATCCCATACAACTCAGCGCCATGTTGGCGACACAATCCACAGCTTTATTTCCTTCCCTATATACATGTTGCACCTTACAATTGTTAAAATATTTCTTAATGACATTGCATTTGTCTATTATATTTTTTAATTCCCATGGTGTCACAACTTCTTTATTTAAAATGTCCACAATTAGCTTAGAGTCCCCTTCTAATATAACATTTTTGTAACCCAACTCCTTTAGAGTATTGAAACCCCTAAGAGTAGCCATAGCTTCAACTTTATTGTTAGAGAAAACACCCATGTTTACTCCAAAGCCCGCAATACAATCACCTTTATGGTTTCTTACCAGACCCCCTACTCTAGCTTGTCCTGGGTTGCCTTTTGAGCACCCATCGAAGTTACACTTTATCCAATTTTCCTACGGAGGACTCCACACAGTAGCCATTTTGTTAAGCATCTTTGACTAGTTGAGTTTGGTTAGATCCTTCATTATTCCCCAATTCTATTTAATCCTCATTTCTTTGTAATTAGGCCAGGTTTTGGAGAAGTTGTATCTTCCAGCCTCAATGTTTTCCTTAATTTGGGATTTTATAATCAGACTAACCTCCCAGCTACTTCTATCAACTTCTCTGAATATTCTATTATTCCTTTCCTTCCATAAACCCCAGGTGAAAAATGGAGGAACTTGATTCCAAAGGTCAACAATTACATTATGTGAGAAGGGGCAATTTGACCAACTTTCAATAAAAAGCCTCATTGAATTAGGAAACACCCAGTCTGAGGACAGTAACAACAAGAAACAGAACCACACTTCCCTTGCGAATTGGAAGTGAAAGAAGATATGAATTATTGACTCCTCTTCATGTTTACAAAGAGAACACCTATTAACCAATTGGAAACCCCTCCTAACCAGATTGTCAAAAGTGAGAATTTTTCCATGAGTCGTTGTCCACCAGAAGCAGTTAATTTTAGGAACTAGGTTCTTTAACCACACCCTTTCCCAGAAATGGTATGGGACAGCAACCTAAAGCCTCACCATTTCTTCATAGGTCTTTTTGACCAAGAAACAACCAAAAGAGTTTCCTTTCCAAATCCACTCATCACCCCTTTCTCTATCAAACCACTCAGCCTCCCCAATCAGGTTATGCAGTATAGTGAGGATTGGGTCCCAATACACCTATCTTTGGCCTCTCAGATTGTTCCTCCTTAGAATAAAATTGAACTCCTTCCATTTAGGTTCCTCCATATCCCAGTTAATATAATCAGATACTTTTTTACCAAAAATCATGTTAAGGCTAAGTTTAAGAGGATTAAGTTCTTCTAAGGAGGACAGAGTTGAATTCTCTATCCAAGGGTCCTTCCAAAATTTTGTATTATTTCCATTCCCAATTCCCTTTCTAACCCCCATCTTCAACACATTCCTCAATCTCACAAGATGGTTCCATAAAGCTAAACCCCTAAGCAGATTAGATATTGAGAGAAAATAGCCAGAATTCATGTTCCTCAAGTATTTTGCTTGGAAAATTTGTACCTAGTCTTTAGAGCCTTCCAAAAGATTCCAACCAATTTTATCCATTAAGTTTTTTTTTAGCATGGATATTCTTCTTAGTCCCTGACCTCCACTTCTTTTGGGCATACTTTTTCCCAACTAACCAGGGACAATCTATTTTTTCTTTAGTTCCTGAGCATAAAAATTTTCTCTGAATTTGCTCAATCTTCTCCCTTAGGGGTGGGTATTTTGAAAAGAGATAAGTAGTAAACTGGGATATTCTGAAGGGAGGCTTTAAGGAGTTGAATTTTTCCCACCAGCCTAAGAAACTTCCCCTTCCAACCAGCAAGTTTGTTTTGGATCCTTTCTATCAATTGATTCCAATAATTATTTTCCATCTTTTTAGAGATCAAAGGGAGGCCCAGATAAGCATCAGGTAAATCAGCTTCCTTACATCCCAATATTTTTATTACTCTATCCTTAATCTGTTGATTAGTATTGAAGAAGTAAATTTTGCTTTTTTCATAGTTTATGCACTGACCAGAAATAACAACATAGTCATTGAGAACCTATTTCCAATGACTTGCTTCCCCCACCGAGGCTTCCCCAAACATTAGAGTATCATCAACAAATTGTTGATGGGAATCAGGCATGAGAGGCGGATTATACACCTTTTAGAGCTTTTGAGTTCGCCAATTTTTGAATGTTCCTGCCAAGAACTTCAGAACAATAATAAAAAGGTAGGGAGAGAGGGAATCACCTTGTCTAAGCCCATGACAACAGGAGAAAATACCTTGAGGGACACCATTAACCACAATAGAACACTTAGGGGAGGTAACACAGGCATAGATCATTTTTAGGAATCTTCCTTCTATCCCAAACTTCTTAAGAACAACAAAAAGGAAAGGTCAGGAAAATCTATCATAGGCCTTACAAATGTCAATTTTGAAGGCCATCCCAGGCTTTTTAGAGTGATCCATTGAATGGATAATTTCATGGGTAGAAATTACAGCGTCAATAATGTTTCTACCTTGAACAAAACCTTTTTGCTTTGAGGCAATCATTTTACCAAGCATCGATTTGAGTCTTAACACCAAAATTTTAGAGAAAATTTTATAGATCATGTTGCAAAGACTAATAGGTCTATAATCTTTCATGGCTAAGGCATCAACATATTTGGGGATGAGAGCTATGAAAGTAGCATTCATTTGATTTAGGAGCTTGCTCGACCTAAAGAAATCCCTCGTAGCATTAAAAAGATCAGTTTTAACTATGTCCCAGTAGGTTTGGAAAAAGGTAGGAGGGAACCCATCAAGGCCAAGAGCTTTAAAGGCTCCAAATGAAAAAACTACTTTTTTCACTTCTTCCATAGATACAACATTAGTCATCATCTTTATGTCAGCATTAGAATTTACATTAGGGATCACTTCAAGAAAGTAAGAATTTACCTGAGGAGCATTGCTAGGAGCCATGTGATAGGAAGAGAAGAAGTTAACAGCTTCCCGAGCATTATCTGTTTCATTGGTCACAATAGAGCCATCCTCTTTCACAAGTGATCTGATTTTGTTTCTGCTTCTATGTTTCAGAGTGGATTAGTGAAAGAATTTAGTATTCCTATCCACTTTTGTTAGCCATTGGACCCTTGACTTTTTTTTCCAATAGATTTCCTCCTTTTTGTTTATCTTATACCATTGTGATATGAGGTCTCTTTCCTTGGCACATATCTCTTCATCCACTTGGCTATCCTCCATGATATCCTGAACCTCTTTTATATTTTTTCCCAAGCTATTCTGTATTTCAAAGATGTTGCTAAAATTCACCTTATTCCACCCTTTCACTTGTTGCTTTATTCTACTTAGCTTTTCCACCAGACAATACATAGGTGTGCCTATTATAGGTTCTTCCCACCAAGTTTTAACCAAAGCAGCAAAATCTGAGTGGAGACTTCTCATAGCTTCAAATCTAAAAGAGAAGGGTCCCCTATTATGATCCATATTTCTTTTCAGCACCAAGGCATTATGATCAGAACTTGATCAAGGGAGAGCAAAAAGAGAAAGTAATTGAGAAATATTCCAATTGATCAAAAACCGATCTAGTTTAACTTGGATTAGATGGTTTCCATTCATTCCGTTGGACCAAGTATACTTAGTTCCTTGGAGGGGGATATCTATAAGACCTTACGAATTGAAGAATTCAGCCAGTTCCATCATACTATTAGAATAATCATCCAACCCTCTTGACTTTTCTAAAGGAAGGAGAGGAGAATTGAAGCCCCCTCCAAGCATCCAGTGGTCATCCTACCTTACATAAATAGCATCACTTAGTTGTTCCCAAAGCTGAAATTTGTCCTTGCTCGAATTTGGAGCATAAATGTTTATAAGATTTCAATTCTCCTAAGAAGCTATGTCTTCAAGGGTAATCAAAAGGCTATGCTTACAATCCAAACACAGAGCGCCTTTCAGTTTAGAAGGATTCCAAAGGGTAGCAATGCCACCTGAAGCTCCTTCCACCTCACTTACAAAGTAATTAGCTCTTGGCCATATATTCAAAATAGCTTTATCAAAACTCTCTTTCTTCATCTTCATTTCTTGTAGAAGGAGAACATCCACTTTATTATCAAGAATGCAAGATTTCACCAAAAACTATTTATATGGGCTATTAAGGCCCCTTATGTTCCATGAGAGGTACTTCATTGATAGAACCTAATTCAACCCCACCTCCACCCCTAATCAGCATCTCAAGCTACCTCTTCTTGGGCTTCAATCCTACGATCGAGTTCAAGGTTCTATGTTTTCCTATTGCCACATCCCTCATAGTATCTTTAGTTCTTGAGTCCTTTTGGGAGGGTCTTCCCACCTTATTACCTCCTCCCACATTTAGTTTCTTTTTCTTTTTAGCTTTTTTCAAAGCTTGGGACCATCCCTCATCATCATCCTTATCACTAGACCCTTGAGGGAAGCCAAGAAGAGCCAGTGAGTCACTTAGGTTTCCTGCTCCAGTATGAGAAAAGGATTTCATGTCCTCCAGAGACACTACTATATCAGCTAGAACATATTCACCTCCTTTCAGGTCTTCAGCAGCACCATAAGTCTTCTCCTTCACCTTCGGAGCCATCATATTTTCCTCTCTTAGGGGATCCCCAACTTGAACCTTCTCCATATTTACATTTTCCCCTCACATAACCTCCTTTGTAGGAAAGCCCAGAGTTGGAAGGAAAGAATCAAGGGCAGCCATTTCAAGGTTCAGGCATACCAAATATTTTACTTCTACAAGA
>VDFB02154241.1:0-11558 GCA_007258455.2 Sequoia sempervirens | reverse complement strand
AAAATAAAAAAAATTTCCTACCCATTTGACTTTTTGACGCCCTGAAAAAAACCCATGTTTTTGTATTTTCAAAACATGTGCAAAAATGACTAAAAAACACAAAGTTTGATTTTGAGCTTACCTAACGGGGTACGACGCAGTGGGTGAAAAATATCCGTCTCTCGTCTGCCCGGTGAATGACATCACTATCGTACTCTGGCATGGTGTCTGGTCTCGCTCATCGCCTTTCTCTCCCTCTCCTCCTTCTCCACTTGCCAGCTGTCACAATGGGCCCAAGGTAATTCAACAATTACCTTTTATCCCTTTTCGACTTTACCCTCCATTTTTCACCTTGGCCTTTTTTATTCCTTTTTTAACGAAAAATGCATCCAATTAATTCAGCCAACCTCTTTCTTCCCGGGGCTGCCATTTGCACACCGTTTGTCCAATTGACTCCGTTCAAGTGCCATTCTTCTTGTTTTTCCATGCTCTTTCCAACAACATGTACCACTCCATCCTTTCGATAAGTTGACTAGGGCTCCCTTTTCCTCCTCCGTCCCCCTTCTCGAGGGGGCATACCCTACCATTCCCTCCTAACCCGTCACTTTAATACTACCTTTGCTTGACTAGGGCATTCTCTCCACATTCCCTTCATTCACGGCAGCTCACATGCATTCCCCCATGCTGAGGCATCTCCTATTGTTGTCTCCTCCTTTATAGAGTCATCTGCATTCTATTTTTCTTCGAAACCCTATTATTCTAATAATATTTCGAAGAGGGGCAAAATGTAGACGTACAATTTTGATCACTTCCATATGATCAAACGTGTCTCCTTATTCATCCAGTTGCTCATCCCCTCTGTCAATATTAATTAATCCAATTATTTAATTAATACCTTGCATCTTGCACAAAGGTCGTAAAGTATTTAATTTAATACTTTGCCCCTCTTCCTCCTCTAAATTAAATAAATATGCCCTTTTATTTAATCTAGTCATATCCCCTTTTGAATTAAAATTTATTTTTAATTCATCTTTTCTCTCTCATAGTTACATCCTCCAACTTTTGCAAGTTCATCCCTAATCCATTTTAATTACTTCATCTTCTTCTAATTAACAAGGGTTAGCATATGCACACCCTTAATCATCATTAAGGTCACATCCTCCATAATTTTCCACTTGCTTCTAATGAGTCATTAGTCCATCTAACTGAGTACTTGCACAACCTTAATCATTTGATTAGCCTAACCTAATCCCCCTCCCACTTATGGCATGTGTCCTTAAGTCAACCTTATTAAATGCTTTCTCCTTTTGAACAAGGCATCCCCCTTCCCCATGTGAATTTTTAATTCACCTTTTAATCCCCCAAGGCACCTAATTTTTTTTTTTAATTCCTTCACTTCTCCCCACATGTCCTCTATTCATTCTTTATTCTTTCTCTCATCCCCATGAGAATATTTGATGAATTTTTAATTCCTCACATGTCCTCTCACCCACATGGGGACAAGGACCTCCTTTATGAGAAAATTTTGTCCAATCCCAAGGTACTTTGTACCCCTCTCCATGTCATGTCCTTCTCCTTCCACCTCATGTCCACTTCACCTTTTAGGGCTATCTCACATGCCACATCTCAAGATGTGAGGGCTTGTGAGTTCTCAACTCACCTTAGCCGTACATCTTGATATTTGGTGGATCAATCTCAACCGTCCATTTCCCCTAGGATTTTCCAAAAATCCTATAAATACCCCCTCTTTTCTCTTATTTTGAGGAGATCATTTTGTGCTAGCCAAACTCTTGTAGTTTTGTTTCTCAACCAACACCTAGCTATTTTCATCTTTCCAAGCATCATTTGCATCTCACATCTCACATCTTGTGCCATCCAAGGAGCATACACATCAAAGATCGAAGGGCCAACCAAATGATCGACTCAACGCAAGGTATAAAATTCCATTTCGTTGCTTTGTCTTTCATTGTTTCCAACATAGGCTAATCTTGAGGTGTAGGTTGTTTTAAGTTGTTTATTTGCACTCTTTTAGTTGTTGCTTGCTTTCTAACGCTCACATTCGACCTATCACATTTCTGGCACAAGATGTGAGATGTGAGATGCAAATAATGCTTGGAAACATGAAAATAGCTAAGTGTTGGATGAGAAACAAAACTGCAAGAGTTTGGCTAGCACAAAATGATCTCCTCAAAATGAGAGAAGTCTATAGGACTTTAAGGAGAATCTAAAGCTGTTAGTTAGTGTCCATAAATAATGAATAGAGACTAGTGATTGAGCTTTATAACCCTCACATCTTGATAATGGCATGTGAGACAAAATATTGGAACATGAGGTGAAAGACAGGCTGGAAGAGCCTAATGCTGCTGGGAACCGATAATTTCCATAAACCAAGGAGGTCCTTATCCCCAGCAGTGAACATGTGAAAATTAAAATTCATCAAATGAAAGATGAAGACATATGATGAGAATTAAATTCCTTTTAAGTGCCTTGGGGGATTAAAAGGTGAATTAAAAATTCACATGAGGAAGGGGGATGCCTTGTCCAAAAGGAGAAAGCCTTTAATAAGGTTGACTTAAGGAAACATGCCATAAGTGGGAGGGGGATTAGGTTAGGCTAATCAAATGATTAAGGTTGTGCAAGTACTCAGTTAGATGGACTAATGACTCATTAGAAGCAAGTGGGAAATTATGGAGGATGTGACCTAATAATGATTAAGGGTGTGCACATGCTAACTCTTGTTAATTAGAAGAAGATGAAGTAATTAAAATGGATTAGGGACCAACTTGCAAAAGTTGGAGGATGTGACTATGAGAGAGAAAAGATGAATTAAAAATAAAGTTTAATTCAAAAGGGCATATGACTAGATTAAATAAAAGGGCATATTTATTTAATTTAGAGGAGGAAGAGGGGAAAAGTATTAAATTAAATACTTTAGGACCTTTGTGCAAGATGCAAGGTATTAATTAAACAATTGGCTTAATTAATATTGACAGAGGGGATGAGCAACTGGATGAATAAGGAGATGCGTTTGATCATATGGAAGTGATCAAAATTGTACGTCTACAGTGGGATAGATTGAAAAGAAATGGTGATGGGAAATGTTATTTTTCTTGCAATAACTGCAAGGGCTTAAAGATGAGAAGACTTTTAATAAAAATAGCTGAGAAAAAATGTATGTAGTATGCTCATGTTGAAGGGGGGTATGATTATAATCCATTGGTAAGTTGTTCATTATGTCTTTATATTGATTGAATTTGTAAATGTTTATATCATTTTAACATTATATATATATATAATCACGTGATCGTGATCATGCTTTATTTGTGTTGAATGGTATTGTAAAGGTGGGGTGCCCTAGGGCACATGATATGGATTATCACAACCCAGAGAATGTGGTTTTGCAAGTAGAGGAACATGGAGCTATGAATATTGAAGATGAAGTTAATGATCATGCACCAACAAACACAATTGAAGATGATGGTAATAATACATTGATCCATGACACATTTAGTGGTGTAGCTGATCATGATGATCGAGATGACTTTGATGATGTTCATGATTTACCTGTACTTGAGAAGGCATACGAGCCCCTTTATAAAGGCTCCCAAACAACTCTTCTCTATGTTGTATTTTTGTTGGTGAACTTGAAGGTTATTAATGGTTTATCTGACATAGCAATCTCACGGATGTTAAGGTATGTCATATATGTCATCTTTTTTCATCTAGTTTTGTTGTTACTTCATCACTAGTAAATAAAAGATGAAATATGTACCATTCAATTATTTATATTAACAAATTATTTTTTTGTTGTAGATTGATAGCTAAATTTTTGTTACCACCATTAAATATTCTACCTCACTCATACCGAGATTTATCTGCCATTATGAAAGATATTGGAATGGAGTATCATGTAGTACCCCTCCATTTATGCCTATGTTTTCTATTGATACTTTCTCATACTGTTAGACCTATGTTGTTTTGTTGGATACTTGATCGCTGGTTTTGAGCGATGGTGGATTATTCTGTGACATGAAGATACTTTGTGTGATGTTTATTGTTTTTAGACATGATATGATTTAGTGTAGATGTTTACTTTTAGTTGTTTATGGATATGCACATGCTTATGATGGACTAACAATGTTTACTCAGTCAGTTTTCTGTGAGTGTATTGGTGTGGAGAATAGAATCGCATCACTCACTTGCGAGTGCCCTGTGATATTTATGATTTTCTCTGCACGGTGTGTCTATTTCAATGCTTTATATATATAAATTTATGTACATTGTTTGCTCAGTTGCAGGATTTGCAGGTACATGACACCGACTCCACCTGTGTAATCAGGTCTGAGTGTATCAAGGCTCAACATAAATGTTGATCGGGAGATAGTAGTTAGGTTTACCCTAGCCTAGTTTACAATTATGGTCATAGTACTTAGTCAGTTTTCAGTTTTGAGTCATAGGTTGTATGTGTTTCTGTTGGTTAAATCATTTTTAAAAGGTAAATGTTGGTTAATTTTTAATGCTAGTTATTGTGTTTTAATTTTTGTTATTTAAATTAATATTTAACTATGATTGAAATTTATTTATTTGATAATTTAATACATTAGTTAGTTTATTTAGTTAAATAGTTGGTCTTAAAAGGATTTAACTATTTTAATTAAATAAATTAAATAATTAAATTAAATTATAAAGTGCATAAATTATATTGTATTTAAATGAATTAGAAAATTAGAAAAATTAAAATAAAATAATATGCATGTAAATTAAATTGTGATTGGAAATTGATTTTAGTATTTAAAAATAAATAAATAAATTGTTTGCATGCAATTGGAAAATTGATTTTCAAGTTTTAAATTTAATAAATTAATTGAATTGGCATGCAAAATTGAAATGGAAAAAATTGCCGAGAAGTGGAGAAGATATTTTCTCAACAACTTCTCGACATGTGTGTGAGTGCCATAATTGCAAAAGGTTGTTGAGATTTTCTCACGGAGGTTATTGAGGATCTGGTATTTTACACTGGGATATTCAATTGCCTCGGGCAAATTTTCTGAGCACTAGTAAAAATTTCTTTACTGTAAAAAAAAAATATATTCTTAGGAATTTGTTATCTCTCTGGGGTTGTTATTTCTTGTGGAATTTATCTTGCCTGGGAGATTTGTTTGGTTGGATATCTTGTGGATCTCGGGATTTTCTTGGAGAATCTTTTAGGGATTTGTGTGCTACAGAGGTTTTCTTTCTACAGCCAAATTTTAAGCCACATGTATTCTTCTTTTATAAATTAATTTATTGTTTTCTGAAAAGATTGTTTGAGAAAAGTATATTCTTTGTTACTAAATTTCAATAAGTATGTTTTGGAAAATTTGTCATTTTATCTGTTCTTCTGGGAATATGTTGTTTTAAAAAAAATTGCTGTAGACTTTCTTTTAAAAAAAAATTAAACAGAGAAGTTCTTTTATTATACTATAAAAATTCCCATGCCAGAAGTTATATTGTCAAAGTATATAAATTATTGAAGAAATTTTTATATGTATAATTTTTTTTAGGGTTTTGTTAAAAATTCCTTTGTTAAATGAAAGTTATAAAGATTTGTGTACGAATTCCATCAAAATTCGTCAGATATATTTTATAAAAAAAAATTCTGTGTAAAAAAAAAAACGTGTTTTTATTAAACGCAGTGGATGGAATTAATTTTTGTAAAGGAAAATTGAAATTCGCAGAGTTATTTTCGTTTGAATTCATAGGGAAATAAAAAAAAAATTGAAAAAAAAAAGCAATACGTGATTTTTAAAATTGTCGTAGATTTATGTTAAAAAAATGAATTAAAAAGTGTATGGAAACTACTACCACCCACCCGAGGGAGGTGGTGGGGAAAGTATGAGGGCCTCCCAATGGCATACATGTGGAGCAGCGATTGGGCTGTGAAGAAATGATACTGTCTTGCCTTCATAAATGAGTACAGTAGCGCCATATCACAGCGGCTTTAGCGATAGAAACCTAGTAGTAGCTTTGTTTTAAAATTGAAATTTAAAATTTTAATTTGAACATATATATATAATTTAATTATAATATATATTATATATATTATTGTAATATTATATATATTAAATATTGGTATTTAATTGAAAATAATCATTTTTATACGAATATTTTAAAAAGGTTAGTTTTTTATTATAAATTTAATTTAAACGAATATATTTATATATGTATTAGATTTAATTTAAAATGTGATATTTTTGTAAGTTAAATCAATTAGAGATTTTATTTTTAAACTAAATGGGGAGAATAAACTTAATTTTTAGTTGAATTGATTCATTCTTTTTCTCTCTCTATTGTTGAATGGATTTAGTATATCCAAAAGATAGATGTATATTTCCATTTGCTTAAAATTCGTTTTATTCCTTTTGTGATTGGGAAAATCGGGAAAAATTTCAAAATAATCAAGTCTTCCAGATCAACTGGTAAATTGGGAATGGTGCTTGTTAAGTTTAAATTTCTTGTGTAGTCTAGGGATGTGTACATGGCTTTTGCTTGGTGATTGACACCTGTGTTATGATCATTGATTGTTGTACGTTTAATCATGTTTGGTCTTTTTGGAGATTTTGGTTGTATGTACACTTTGTGAACCCTAGAAGGAAAAACATAGATTTTCGTGTTATGTTTAGGGGAGTGGCTAATTGTAAGGGCTGACACACGAAGTGGTGTCAGGGTAACTTACAATTAGTTAACTAAGTCAATGATAATTAAATGACATTGTAGATTAGAATTAAAAATAAAACTCTTAACAAGTTATGTATGCCTCGCTTATGACTCTTGAGCTACTACAGACATGAGTATAAGTCAAGAAGGCCTGGAATGGCAAATCGTTGTCTCTATTCTTTAAGGGACATTCGATTCCGCAACTGTATGCAATAGGGGCCGGGTTTCGTAAGAGGTTACCAAGGTAACCCAAGGATTGGGGGCTGAAACCTAGGAAGAAACACCAGGTTAACCATTGCATCGTTGTGATGACACTCCACCTAGAATAACAGTTAAACCTTGAGTTTATGTTTCAATCAATTGTCAAAATTTAGAAGCAATGTAACCAATAGTTTATTTGTACTAGTGTCTAAGGTTAGTAGATTAGGTCTAGGTAGCCTTATTACTATCTCCTAGCATGGGGGGTGGACCCACGGGTACCACATGGTTGGGTGGAACATGCACCTTACTCCGTTGGGTCCCCAGTTTGTTCGTTGTATTGAGCGCTTCATGGATGGAGAGCTCGCACATGGACTTCTTCTATACTTTCATCATTGTATTTTGTAAACATGTATTTGAAAACATCCCTCAAATGTATAAAAGATGATCATTTGTAAAATTGTATTATTATTTGAACTACCTCATCAGATAGATGAGTAATGTAATATCATATCAATGCAATGTATGGAAAACATGTTTGTACTTTATTACATCTTGAATGGAAATTTATTATTATGCAATGTTTACTTTATGTTATGATTTATTGTGTGCAATGCGAAATACTTAAGTCGCTTATGGAATACTCAAAGTAGTGTAACATCACTTAACCTAAGAATGTATGCAATTAATTAACTTAATATTAATACTTAAAAAAAAATTTATTACATATTTATAACACAATTGCAACGTTCTTAGGTTATTAAGACGGGGCATTACAGATTGGTATCAGAGCGAGGGTTACAAACACTGGACGCTCTGGGTAATCTAGAGCCCATTAGGTTGACCTAGTACGTAGTGTCGCAACTGATAACCTTGGTTGAATAGTATCTAAGACTCAAAATTGTTATGTGTAGGAACATGCCTAGGCGTGGAGGAAGAGGTCATTGTAGAGGTAGAGGTGGAGGTCGTGGGCCAATCCCTCAGGTTACTCCCCCTCCTAGCCCTCACCATAGTGACCAAGCGGAATAGATGGGTCAGAGGAATGAGGGACAGAATCCTGAACAGTCAACAGTAGAGGGTTCTCAGATACGTCCACTTTTAGATGAGGTCCTAGCTCATCTTGGACCTAGACAGGTAGATGAGCAGGAGGTTGTGAGAGAGAGGGATAGATCCCCTAGAAGAGTAGATGACACAGTACATCAGGATGCTATCATCGCAGGTCACATGAGGGATCTATTGAGAGCACGTCCTCCTACCTTTGATGGTTCAGGAGGAGGATTAGAGGCTGAGACCTGGCTACTAGATTTGGGTAGATGCTTTGCCATGCACCCTTACGGTAGCAATACCTGTGCCAGATGCGTTATTATGCACTTGAGAGGATTCGCCTCTACATGGTGGCACCTAGAGGAGTAGAAGCTCCATATAGTGTTTGGTTCTGTGTCTTGGGAGATGTTTCTCGAGAGGTTTAGAGCACAGTTCCTTTCAAAACACTGGAGGCAACGTAGGGCTGATGAGTTCCATGATGTACACCAGTTAGCTCTTTCAGTAGAGCAATACGAACTTAGGTTCTATGAACTCAATTAGTATGTTGGTATTGGTGATGATGAGCCTATGCTAGTACAACATTTTATCAGGGGCTTAAATGCATGTATCAGTGGTGGTGTCTGAGTCTTTGAGCCAAAGACTATGGAAGTCACAGTGGAGAAGGCTCGCATAGTTGAGGAGAACCTTATTATGGCTTTAGGTGGGCACACAGGAGTGCAGATTGGGAGTGCTCCTACAGTAGGTTTTAGTCCATGGGGTGGATAGGCACAGACAGGTGGTTCTTCTAAGAACCAACAGACACCCACAAAGGGTTGGCAGCAACAAAGAACACCTCAAAAGAACAATAACCCTCAACCACAATAATAGAATAGTCCTCAATCAGGAAAGGGTCGTAACTGGTGGCGCAACAAATGCAATAGGCAGGATCAGCCTGCGTAGAGTACTCAGTCTACCATCAGTAGGGGTAGTTTTCAGCAGTCCAATGCACCTTTAGGTGGCAGAGGATTTGGTAGAGGCATAGGCACAGGTTGTTATTCTTGTGGGCAGCATGGACACATAGCTAGGCAGTGTCCGATGAGAGATTCTACTGGTTATGGGCCTCGACCTACAGTTTCAGAGCCTACAGTGGGTGATGCAGGATGTGCACATACAGTATATGCAGTGGTTAATGACTGCCAAGCTAATCACCAGAATATGATGGTCGAGACTTTAGGTAAGTTAAATGGTGTTAGTGTTTCTATACTTTTTGATTCTGGAGCCACCGACTCCTTTATTTCACCGACCATTGTTGACTATTGTGGTCTTGTGGCGGTAAAACAAGGTGGTAAATGGCAAGTTGAATTCGCCTCAGGGGTGAAGGTAGCAGTAGATAGCTTAGTACATAACTGTGAACTTAAAATAGGTACATTAACTACCTTAGTAGATTTATATGTTACTCCCTTAGGATCGTACGATATAGTACTAGGTATGGATTGGTTAGCATCTTATCATGTTGTAATTGACTGTCAACTTAAGACAGTTAGTTGCATTAATGATTTAGGTGCGAAAGTGGAAATCGTAGGTATTCATAGACCTATCTCTTTGCGGATGATATATGCTATGCAACTAAAGAGATGTCTTCGTCAGGGATGTCAACTGTTTGCCACAACAGTTGCCGATTTAGATGAAGGTGAGAGTCGAGAGGTATCTCTTGATGATCATCCTATTCTTAGGGAATTCACGGATGTGTTTCCCGATGACATTCCTGGAATGCCACCAAAAAGGGATATTGACTTTAGAGTTGATCTAGTTCCTGGAGCTGAGCCTATATCTAGAGCTCCTTATAGAATGCCGACTCAGGAGTTAGAGGAACTTCGTATTCAGTTAGAGGAACTTTTAGAAAAGGGTTTCATTCATCCAAGTGTTTCCCCTTGGGGAGCACCTGTTATCTTCGTAAAGAAGAAGGATGGATCTCTTAGGCTGTGCATTGACTATCATCAATTGAACAAGGTTACGATTAAGAATCGTTATCCTTTGCCTAGAATCGATGATCTTTTTGATCAAATAAATGGAGATAATGTGTTCTCTAAAATTGATTTGAAGTCTGGTTATCATCAATTACGTATAGCTGAAGCAGACATCCATAAAACTACTTTTCGAACTCGATATGGGCATTACGAATTTACAGTAGTACCATTTGGGTTAACAAACGCACCATCTGTATTCATGAGTTTAATGAATGGTGTATTTCGTACATACCTTGATCGCTTTTTCCTGGTATTTCTCGATGACATTTTAGTCTATTCGAGGAACATGAAGGAACATGAAGAACACTTGAGATAGGTGTTGCAATGTTTAAGAGAAAATCAATTGTATGCAAACCTAAAGAAGTGTGACTTCTTTCAATTTGAAATTAAATACCTTGGACATGTGATATCTGGAAAAGGTATTGCTGTGGATCCTTCTAAGATCCACGCTATTGTAGATTGGCCCGCACCTACTAATCTAGGTGAAGTTCATAGTTTTATGGGGTTAGCTGGCTATTATAGATGTTTTGTAGAGGGATTTTATAAAATAGGTCATCCTATTACTTCTCTTCAGAGGAAAGGGAAGAAGTTTGTTTGGACAGAACAATGTCAGTTAGCTTTTCAGACCTTTAAAGAAAAGTTGACTAATGCACCTATACTCATTGTTCCTGATCCTACTAAGGATTTCGTAGTATGTGCGGATGCATCCTTAGAGGGTTTGGGAGCAGTCTTGATGCAAGATGGGCATGTGGTTTCGTTTGAGTCTCGCAAACTCAAGGACCACGAATTAAACTATCCTACTCATGACCTAGAACTAGCAGCAGTGGTGCATGCATTAGTTCGTTTTCAGACATTTTCTATTAGGTCATCGCTTCAAACTTCATACTGATCACCGTAGTTTGCAATACATCTTTATGCAACCTAACTTGAATGCGAGGCAAAGACGGTGGATGGAGTTCTTGTGTGAGTATGATTTTGAAGTAAAGTATGTTCAAGGCAAAGAGAACATAGTGGCTGACGCTCTTAGCCGACGACGTCATGAGATCTCTGCTACTACTCTTGAAGTAGATTTGAGAGGTCAAATAGTAGCTGCACATCCTACTGATAGATTATATCAGGAAGTGAAGTCAGAGATTGAGTCTGGTAGACCTTTAGAAGGTCGATTTGAAGGTTATGTCCTAGAATCAGATGGTATATTACGACATTTAGGTCGCATTTATGTACCTCATGTAGAGAGTCTTCGTACATTAATCATGACAGAAGCTCATCGAGCTCCGTATTTAGCACATCTAGGTTCAAGAAAATGCATGCCAATCTTTGGCAATTGTATTTTTGGCCTGGTATGAAATGAGATATTGCTGACTACGTATCGAGATGTCTTGAATGCCAGCGAGTTAAAGCTAAGCATCATCATCCTACTGGATTATTGCAGCCACAACTCATTCCCAAATGGAAATGGGATATTATATCCATTGATTTTATTGTAGGGTTACCTACGTCATCACGTCGACATGATGCCATTATGGTAACTGTTGACCATTTGACTAAAGTAGCTCACTTTTCACCTATACATTCATCTTACAATGCTTCATCTGTAGCTAGAATATTCATGGAGGACATCATTAGGTTACATGG